>JAUUIK010026896.1:0-10083 GCA_032270385.1 Urticina crassicornis | reverse complement strand
TCGCGACTGAAAACCTGTGATCCCTCTCTCTGCACGGCGTTTCCCGAAATACCAGAGCATTTCCAAAATACCAGGGATTTCGAGATTTTGGACTCCGTCAAATTAATCTTAAGTGTTTTTGGGGCTCCAGACAGTCTGAAGATATAAATACTGATAAGCTAGGGCTTTCGTCTAAATTAAATAAAGAAATAAACAATAGTCCACAGCACTATGACTTAGTAGGGCAACGAAGCAACGAGACGAGAATATAAATAACTGCAAGCCAGACAAGCTAAGCGGTTTAATTTAATTTCTTCTCTCCTCTCGCAATCGCCGCTTCGCTCCTCGTGGAGATCACAGGTAGCCCAAGCTCAGCAGTTTCTGTGGCTTTTATAAGAGTTTGTATGGGGATTTTTAAATTTTTTTTTGGTAAAAATACTTGAATAAAAGAACTAAAACTTACCTTGTGTTCTCCTTGGTTTATTAGCTATGTTTGTGCGGAATTTCAGTCGATTTGGGCGAGTTTTGAGTTATTTACCCGTCCTTGTAGTATATAGTATATACTTGTAGTATATAGTATACAGTGTATAGTGTAGTATATAGTATATACTAATAATTGTGACTGAAAACCTCCGATCCCCCACCCTCCCCTTCCTCATATATAGCAGTCCCCCTCTCCGATAAATACCAGTAATGACTGGTCCCCTCGTCTACAGGGCCTAAAATACCAGCTGAGCACTTTCAAACTCGATCAGGGAGCGAACTACTCTACAACCGCAATGCACCACTGGGACAGAATTACAAATTTACGACCTGATTAGAAAAGTAAAAAAAGAAACGGTGCTCATTTTCAAACTTTTCCGTGGTAATTATGCAGCATCTAAGTTTGGGTTGCCTGTGGTAGTAGTGGCCGAAATAATCTTGCGGAGCTGGATCTAGTTGTTTTCCCGCCAATGGGAAAAACTTCGATCGACGATTGAGAGTTGTTTTCATTTCATAATTTTAACGTTGGTTTACAAGAAATAAAATCTACAAAAACAGCTGTCATGTCGACATCACGAAGACGAAAAGCTGGTAAGTTCGTAAACAAACTAGAACCGGGACTATAAGAAAACGATTGATCTGAATAGTTATGTTTGTCTTGTACCAGAAAGTATGAAGAGATGTGACGGAAGTTGTGTTAAAACGTTTAAAAATGTTGAGTTTTAAAAATGTATAGCTGCTTGCCGTTGGTGTGTTGTTAAAGCGCCTTAAATATAGGGTATTATGGTGTAATGCTGAAATTGTTCTGGTACGTTTTTCTCTTGAGAATATCCCCTCGAAGATCAGATGAATCTAGCTCGTAAGCATAAATGGCGAGCTGAAGTAAAACTTTTAGATATCCATTCCAATAAAAATTGATGAAAGATTGTGATGTATACCGCAACTGTTCTTGTTTAGCCCAACGTGAAGGTTTGGTTCTATATCCTTTCTCCTGTGTGTAGGAGATTTGATCTGAAAGTTGTTGCCTAGAGAGGATGTAACAAGAGGCTCTTTACAGCCTTCACTTGGTCATTGGTGGGCCAGCTAATTCTGTACCCCTCCCACTAGTTCCTTTGGTACGAGATACTTTTGACATTCACTACCATATCCCCCAGGGGCTAACATCAACAAGTGGTTGATCAGTTTCATATTCAAACTCACATTGCACTCTATTAAAACATCACTAGATCACTTTCTTATAATATTTCAATTTAAGAACATAAGACTGGGATTAGCAGAAATGTATCATTAATGTTAGAAATTAGTTATTACACATGTATAATTTCCTTTTGTTTATAGATAGTCTTAGTGATGGCTGTATTA
Source organism: Urticina crassicornis (assembly GCA_032270385.1). NCBI lineage: Eukaryota > Metazoa > Cnidaria > Anthozoa > Actiniaria > Actiniidae > Urticina > Urticina crassicornis. The sequence goes on along the minus strand of JAUUIK010026896.1, from coordinate 8,259 downwards.
CCTAGCAGAGAAGTCATCAATAAACTGTTTTTTTATTATTATTATTATTATTATTATTATTATTATTATTATTACTACAATGTAGCTGTCACAGAACCACCCACATCACCAAGGAAAAAAATCAAGAAAGATCCTGAGGCCTCTAACAGCAATGGCTGTGTCAATGATCCAGCAGATCAAGCTGAATGGGAGTTTCAATCAGGCAAGAATAAATGGACAAAATATACGGCTGAGCAGAATAAAGAAATATCTGAAGCTCTAAAGGATAGCAAGACGTCTGTGGAGATAGTTCAGAAAAAATCAACTGTGGTGGTGAATTTTGAGCAAATGGTGCAAAGAAATGCCAAGACTGGATTTGAGAAGAGAATAAGATGTTTGTCTTCAAGTGATGACAATAATGAATGTAAGAAATATATTTATGCAACTTAGGGTCTATACCCCTCTGAGAAACTTCTCTCTTAATAATTATACATTTTCCAGAAGCTAGAACTCAACTATATACACACAGCAATTCAGAGGTTGACCAAAAATCATATGGTTACAGCATGACGCCCAAATGTATGACCACTTTTAATGTATTTGCATACTTTTTGCATGAGATTTTGGCTGCCAAATGTATACATTCCACCATGGAACTTCAGGAACTGTCAGTTTTTGTCTAAATATGACACAAAGTATTCAGTTTCACACTGAAACGTGTAGGCTTGGCAGCCAAATTCTTGTATCAAAAGTAGTGAATACCAGTACATTTAAAAAGTGGAAGTACATTTAGACGTCAGGCTGTAAGAGGGGTGAATAAATGAATTATACTGACATCAAAATTATACATTACCAGATGTCTGGCAATGGAATGAAAGCAAGGACAAGTGGACAACTTACCCACAATACACCACCACTTTACTAGAGGCAGCCAGAGCACTTGGTATGCCAAGTGTGTCATGGACCGAACAAGGAAAACAGATAACTGTGGATCTTAACAAGTGTATTCAGACAAAATCTGGGTACAAAACAAGCAAGAAAGTGAAAAGAATTGAAGCAGACTTAGCAGGTTTGTTTTTCATTGTTTGTATGTAATGGTGTTTTCCTGTCATGAGTCATTGATGGGAATGCCTACCAGTGAATAACATTCCTGGGATTTATTTGGTTCTAACAAACACAAATTTAAAGCCACTCTTACACACTGATGGCTTGCTGGATTTCAAACCGTGAGAGACTGGCCAAAAACCGAATATATGTACATATATACTTCATACATGTATGTGTTGCATTAAGTTGTTATTTGATGCAAATACATGTATTAACAAGGACACCATAATGTACCGCATATGAAGTACTAACCTACCAGACAAATGGAAAAAAAATCGAATTTTGTCAACAAAAGCTACTTTAAACTGAATGTATAAAGCTTGGCATCAACTGCTCACCTGTACTAAAAACATAAGAAAAGCCCGAAAATGATAGTCAAGGGATGCATTTATCCAGTGGGAGCCACAGTCTCTCACAGTTTGATATCCGGCAATGCCTTATATTGTATTTTATGCCATGTCATAAAATACAGCCAATCAGAAAGCCTGATAGCCATTGTATGTTCATCCATATCTCACTCATATTCTCACTCAGTCTATTCCTGTTTGTTCTGATTGTTCTGGCTGTAACCTTTATGAGATAGGATAAAATAGTTAGGAAGGCTTGTGTGTGTACAGATTAATACAATGTGATTTGTTGGAAAAGTAAAGTAAAGTAACTTTCTTTAAAGAGCCATTATTCCATGGTGTACCACTCTAAAGCATGGCATAACTATTATAATTAAAATGAATACTTATTATTTTATTACAACCAGATCCTCCACCAGTGCAGAAATCTGTTTCTGGCAGTGCGAAAACAAAACCTGTTGCTGCTTCAAAGGTCAAAGTGGAACCTCCAGCTAAAAAAGTGAAGAAAGAGGTTGCTGCTGAAGCTGCCGAGGAAGAACCCGCTAAATTAAAGTCCTTGGTCTTTACTGGCAAAGCCCCTGTTGACTCGCACTGCCCTGTAAAAGATAAGGTAACTTATATAAGCTTTGGCTTTTTTTAAAACGAACCTGCAAAAACAACCTTTTTTTTTTTAACAACCATGCTTTATGGGGATCGCGTCATTACCTATGCAGATAATTTTCAAACTCTCATGTTATGCCAAGTACAGGAATCAAACCCCTTTCCATAGTGGTGAGAGGCATGAGCTCTCACCATAACATGTACATGTACCACCATGAATGAGGGGTAGATTGTCCATGATCAGCTTCTTGGGATACAGCACATAGTCTTGAAACATTTTGCATTCCTGGATCACTAGCCCACAATTAAATGCAAAAGTTTGATGAACGTGCCAGGTTGCTGTGGTGGTAAAACACTCGCCTCTCACCAATGCTATCCTGGGTTAAATCCCTGACTCAGGCCCTGTAAGTGACAGGGCTTGAAATAATGGCTGGTCACCAGTCAATGTCCAGCCAAAAAAAGCCTGTGACCGGTCAAACTTTTGTCATGTTTTCATGAAAATATATTTTCAATTTACTTGGCTGGTCATCATGTCTGGCCTAGCACTGAACAGCCATTATTTTGAGCCCTGAGTGAGTTAGGTTTGTTGTTGATTCCTTATCCGCATTTAAGGATTTTTCTCAACATGAGTTGAGTGTTTTGAGTTATGAATGTTCAATGTAGTGAGTCCTGGTGTGTGTGGAGTGAACTGTCAAGAAAGAGCCCCTTACAGTGAGTGTCAGTTGTAAAAAAAAGTTTTTTCAAAGGAAGTTGTATTTTATATTTCCATAGGCTCATGTTTTTTATGAAGGCTCATCATGTATTTGGGACACTATGCTTAACCAGGTAACGTTTAGTAATAATTATATGGATTAGATTTAATTAGAAGATTTCTATATTGAGGAATACCCAATGAATGGGTCACTGGCTGAGGGAGAATAAGTGTAGGGTACCAGGCAATCCTGGGAATTGATGGCCGATGGGTTGACCATGGTCTACCTTGGACATTAGTAAGCTGAGTTTAAGTGAAGGGTTGGCCATTCTTGTGGTTAAGTGCAGATTGATCGACCACAATTGACCATGGTCTGCAGCATTTGGAAATACAGAAATCAAATTCAATGGTTCTATCTTAGGTAATTAGCATTACTTTAGTGGTTGACAAAAAGTCAGCATTGATTGGTCGTGGTTGTTTGTGATCACCGATGGCTGACAATGGTTGGTCGATCGGCCATTGTTGATTGATCAGCTCCCAACTGCAAGACCACCTATTCAAGCTGAACTTGGGAGCAGTGACTACTCTGTTTTCATTACATGTTTTTACGTTAAACTAACTTTATTTACTAATTTTTTAATAAACAACGATAACAAATGTTTGCCGCTACATGACCACGTCTTTCCTCTCCGATCTCCGCGCTAGGCACTTCAGTCCTTTACTAGACACAGGGAGCCTGTTCTCCCCAACATTACAACATTAACTTTTTTCTTCCAATAGTGAATTATGTCAGACTTGGATGACAATGCAACATTTTGAAAAGTCTCAGTGACATGTCAAGATTTTTGATTGACATTTTTTTTTTTTCTGTCATGTCACTTTTCTTCTAGACTAACGTTCAGAATAACAACAACAAATACTACCTAATCCAGTTACTTGAGGACAATGTTGCAAAGAAGTATTATGTATGGATGAGATGGGGAAGAGGTACACACACTATGCCGTAATTCATTGATTACATATACTGTACCATACATACCTCTTATTAACCAAGTGCAAGGTCTTTACTGTAAGTTATGGACCAAGTTTTTTCCACTGCCTTATGGCAAAGGCAAGTAGCGTGTGGGCCATAAAAAGGGGGGGAGGGGGGGGACGATGAGGAACCATAACTTATGGTATGGACCAAGCAAACAAGGTTAGTAAGATGTTTATTATAATATATGGCAGTTTTCAAATTGAGAAATTTCAGTTATGGACTGCAAACTGACCAATTGTAGATCACAAAATTACTTTGCCATATAAAAATATACTTTATTCATTGATTACATACATGTATGCTGTACCATACTCATAGACCACAACCTAATGTGATTTTCATTTGGCTTTTAGTTGGATTTGATGGCCAGAACAACCTACAAACATGTGGTGCAGACTTGGGACAAGCAAAGAAAATATTTGAGAAAAAGTTCACTGACAAAACCAAAAACGATTGGGAAGACAGGGATTGTTTTGAAAAAGTCCCTGGGAAGTATGACTTGTTGATTATGGACTACAAAGCCAGTGGTAACAAAGATGAAGTGGACGCCCCTAAAGTGAAGGAGGAGAAGCCTCCTGTGGAGCCAAGCAAACTTGACGCAAGAGTGAAAGCATTGATAGAACTGATATGCAATGTCCAAGCCATGGAAGAAATGCTTAAAGAAATGAAGTATGATGTCAATAAAGCACCTCTTGGTAAGCAATAGACCTAGTTAGTCTCCCTCAATGTTGTCCCAATAGACCTAGTTAGTCTGCCTCAATGTTGTCCCAATAGACCTAGTTAGTCCGCCTCAATGTTGTCCTGATAGACCTACATGTAGTTAGTCTGCATCAATGTTGTCCCAATTCAAATCTTTGGTAAATAATAGTCTTTGTATTTCCATTTTGTATTTTAAAGTATTTCCATAGCAATGTATCTTTTCAAGCATTAACAAGAAACAAAAAAAATATTCCCCAAGGGAATTTGCACTGTTTCATTTTTTAGTACACATACTAAGCATAATTGGCTCTGTGTGTGCTGTCTCTACTAAATATTTTAACAGAATGATATGGTATAATAAGCTTGATGGTTTAGAGTGAAGTTGTACATATAATATGTTGTATTTATTTGTCCGATGTACTGAAATACTGTAAAATATTGTTTTGGATTCACAGGTAAGCTGACAGCCGAGCAGATCAAGGCAGGCTATGAAGCTCTGAAAAACATTGAAAGCTGTATCAACAAGAACAACTTTGGACAAAAGCTGGTTAAAGCATGCAATGAGTTCTATACCAGGGTTCCTCACTGCTTTGGGTAAGAATCCCTTGTATGTGAAGGTTGAAGTACTGCACAAAAAATGTGCCACAAGTTTATCAGTACTTATTTGTAACAGTCAGGTATCTACCCTCATGAAATAAAGTTATCAATTTCAATATTTGCTGTCCCTGCACGGGCCAGTAAAATGCAGTTAATGGCATGCAGGCCTCAGTTAATCCTGTCATGGCATATTCTGTGTTTCTGTACAGAGCCGGTAGCTGTATAGATTAAATTTCCATACTCTTATCTCAGCTCCAAAGAATAAACAAACTATACTTTCTATCAGGTATTCATGTTACTTTAAGAATGCCTTTAGTTGTTACGTCATATAATTGTCTGGGTATATACATTGTAACGTCAAGTAAGTTTTGCACATTTCCACATTCTTCTTGCATGCCCTGCTGCAAAGTATTCACACATTAAAATTTTTAAAAGCTTGGAATGAAAACATGTTGATGCCTGAAGATAAGGAAGATAAGGAAGATAAGTTGTCGAAGAGCCATAGGATGTAAAATAAGGGACAAATTGTGTGAGAGCCATAGAAGTGAAAATTAAATATGGGCACATAAGAGCCCATGTTAATATCCAGGATTACCAATTTCTTTCAGAATGAAGAGACCACCACTTATTGCTACAGAAGAAGAGGTCAAGCTTAAGATACAACTTCTTGAGGTTTGCATTTAGCTGTGTTCTAGCTAACAATAAACAAGAGGGTACTCCATTCCGAGAGCGAATGTTATTTTGTTATTTCTTTCTTAGACAGTCTGTAAGTTTTTTGTTTAATGATTACGTGTTGTGTATACCTCAAGGCTCTGGGTGACATTCAAATAGCTGTCACTATGTTGAATGAGGAAGTGATTGACAAGGAGCATCCATTAGACAGACACTACAAGTCACTCCGCTGTGATATGAGCCCTCTAGACCACACCCATGATGACTTTAAGGTAGATACATGGCTGTCCTATTATAGACATTTTACAACTTTCATCATTATCACTTGTCATGATTGTCATCATGGCGAAAATTTCATGAGTGGAAAACTTATTGCACCACTCATACAAAATGTTCTCTAAGCTTCTATATCATAGAAAATATACAAATATTTTAAATATTATTATTTATTATTATTATAGATGGTGGAGCAGTATTTACTGAACACACATGCACAGACACATAACCAGTATAACATGGAGGTGGCGGATGTCTTTGCTGTCCAGCATCAAAAGGAAAACTTTGTGGATGTCGGTAACAGGTGCAGTATTCTTGTCACCTTGAAACAACTTATTTAACATCATTCGTTGTCATCATTATCACCATCATAATCATCATCATCATTGTTAAATTGTTTTAACAGAAATCCATTACGTTTATCACCACAGAAAGGTGTTCCAAACAATCGAAAGCCTCTCCCCAATTAACCAAACCAAACAGAGCCTAAAATCAATAATAATTTCAAACATTTAAATGTCAAGAAATTGTCGAATATAACTATATATCACCCTGTTCTTCTGGATAAACATTTTGAACTAATACTGTGTTGATAATATGTGAAATTGTAATCAAGACGTTTTAACATGTGTTGCAGAATGTTACTGTGGCATGGATCAAGACTGACTAACTGGGCTGGAATCTTGAGTCAAGGGCTTAGGATAGCACCACCAGAAGCTCCTGTCACTGGATACATGGTAAACATATGGAATCATATGGATTTTATTGAATCTAATTTTAAAAAAACACTATTTGATGCTCTTATATTTGGCCACATGCTCATATTCATATTAGAGTGCGCGCCATATATCCGTGAAACAAAACAAAAGTATTGAGTAATAGCCTTTATTTTGTAACAAAGAGTGGATAGCACTTGACCAGAACAGTGCTGAGTTTATTGCAACTTGTGAAATGCACATGAGAATGTTAACATACAATAATACTCTAAATTAAATAGCTTCGTGCAGTTTGTGCCTGATATCTTAATGGCCATGTAACACCTCTTCTTAAAATTCTTCAAAATCAAAAACTAATACTTTGACTGGAAAGACCATGTTGAAATTAGTAAAAATCCTAAGTTTTAGAAATATCGGTTTATTTTTGATTAAGTACGATTTTTTTGAAATTCGAAATTTTACAAGGAAATGTATGTTGGTGGGCAACGCTTGCCCACCAAATTCATAACGTCCTCAGTATTAAACTGATTTTTCTCATACTTTGGGTTTTCACTAATTTTAACACGGTCTTTCCTTTTTGAGGAATTTTCAGAAGAGGTGTTACATGGCCATTAATAAGTCTTGCTATTTTTTATTTAGTTGAAAAATAAAAGCTTTTACGCTCCAAATAGCAAGTAATTGTTTCACGGATATCTGGCGCGCAAATACACTATAACGCTTTGTTATAAACCTTGCTTCTTTTTCTTAGATGTTTCCTCAGTCTATTGGACTGTCATTCTATTGTGTCTGTTGGTTCTTTCGTAGTTATTCTTATATCTAAGTGAGCTGATCTTTTTTACTAGTTTGGCAAAGGTATTTACTTTGCTGACATGTCATCTAAAAGTGCGAATTACTGTTTTGCTACAAGATCCAAGACTGTTGGCCTTTTACTGCTAAGTGAGGTAAGAAAACACATTTCCAGGAAATTTATATTTCCCATTGCTTACGTTGATTGATGTATGACAGGGCAGATACTGGAGAGTCGGGTACGGGTGCAGGGGATGTAAACCAACCCCCACCCCCCGCAAGAACGATTTTATGCCCCTTTCGCCAATTTTACATGCAAAGGAAGGAACAAAAAATGCCCCATCCACCCCTGCACCCGCTTCTTAAAGAAATTCCTGGATCCGCCCCTGCATGCTTCACTGATGAGAAAACTCACTCCAGAAATATTAGACTCTATGGCTTTTAAATTATTTCCTTTCAAGGCTTTTACGTTGTGACGCATTTCCCGGTCCAAGCGCACAAAAAGACTGCTATAATCCAATAACGTAATCCTACAATTTATCCTCTACCCGCAGCAATCAGATATATGAACAAAAAAATCCTCCTATGAAGAAACAAAGTCAGAAAATCTTCCTAATTGCCGCTTTTCTATTGGGACCCGGAAGTCGTTTTTCACACGAATGACGTCAAACTCAACACACTCCAGCTGAGTTGATCGCGTTCCCCGAAAGGAATTATGGGTCAACTATTTTGGTTAGCATTTTCCGAGCAGGG
>JAUUIK010026674.1:0-10085 GCA_032270385.1 Urticina crassicornis | reverse complement strand
CCCGATAAATTGCTGCTCTCTAAAGACGTTCCACAAACTACCAGCTCCCACCCCTCCTCCCCTCCACCCCCAAAAAACTGTGACTAAATACCTCCGACCCCCCTGGCCCTCCCCTCCCTCGTTTTAAGATGCCGGCCTCTTCGATAAATACTGGAAATGACTGGTTTTAACACGACGTGTCCTAAAATACCAGAAATTTCCATAGAGTGGACACGCTAGGACCGCAATGCATCTCTTGGAAAAAATTGACAATTTGCAACATGATTAAAAAAAAAAGAAAGAAAATGCACCCTTTTTTAAACTTGGCGGCCCACAGGTAGCCCACCAAGTAATTAAACATTTTTCATTCGCTTGAATGTGAGCATGCGTAGATTATCATTACGTCACATTTAATCATTTGAGTATCACACACGGAAGAGGCAGTTGTCGAAATAGTGTTGAAACAGGCTTCTGTAATCCCGGCTCGTTTGGCATACTTTGGTTTGTGATGGGGAATGAACTCCTCATTACAAATTCATATACGGTATTTATATGGATATTGACCCGGGTGTCAATCATAAAATAATGAAAGGTCAGTTTCTATTGATGTGGAGATTTCTGCTCACAAACAGAAAGAGGACAATCAAAATAACTTGAAAAACATCCTATAGAAACCTAGAAAACCTAGGTTGGGAATTGGACCTCGACCGTAGAAATAATGTTTATATTCTTATGCAATCAATATATCTAATAATTGGTACAATACTCTTTACAGTCATAAATCTACATGAAGAAAGTGTCACAACAACTGAAGCACATCTAAACTGGAGCATGCCGGTAGAAGGGATGTCGAGGTTTGTAGTATTCTTTAGAGAAGAAGAAAGCGGTGAAGTTTGGAATACAACAATCACTTCTAAACCACGTGTTGCAATATTAAATCTGATACATTCAAAAAAATACCTAGTCAGAGTTGTAGGAGTCAATGGAGATACACCTTATGGAAGTAATTCTTTCGCGTTCAATACAAACAGCTGTAAGTACAGGAATAACATCAAAAAAATGTATAATAACATTTCTTTTAATTTAACTAAACTACTTACACTCTTTATGACATTGGATTAAAATCTTTTTAACTCTATATCAGTATAAGTTCTATATCAGTACAGGATTTTGTTCGATTTACTATAGAAAATAACAAACTATACAGTCGCTAACATAATATTGTTATTTAATTATAATCAGAACAGTGTTAATGTTCTTCATCTTTGTTTAACATTTTAAATATTAGTGCATACAACTCCAACTGAGGAAAAGCAATCACCATCGCCAACACCAACAGGTACTTGCACAGCGTCTTTTCAAAGAATATTTTTTCATTATCTTAGCAAAATAATTATAAATCCTTATCATGACTTATAATTGGTGATTTTAGAGTCCATCAAGCTCATGTACGATTATGGTACTTCTGTTGGAGACAGCATTGTTCCACGGACATGGGAATATTCAAGGCGATGTTTAAGCATTACTCTAAATGATGACGGCATCCTGATTTTCCATAAACGGCATTACAAGCTTTATGTACGTAAATGTAATAGGTGATATGAAATCATTTTTTCAGTACTGATTTGTTTCATAATATCTTTCTTATCAAAAACTGAGTCCCACAATCTTGATCGATAGGGATTTGTTACCATTTATTTTATCCAAAATATGCACATTTCTAAATTATCAACTTCATTTGCTTCCAATGTCATTTTTTAATGTATAAAAAAGCTTATGATAGTCAGATAGTCATACAAACTTCATATTGTTTCCTTATAAGTGCACAAATCTCCTCGTTCAAAACTGATTTTCTATAACGTATTTTATTGGCTAGCTTGTTCTTAGTCGTTAGCTGACCTAGCAAAGTAACTACAGTTTCACTGTTATTGCTTTGCATAAACTCGAGTCAGATGTTTTAAAAAAATTAAAATAGCTTGTGATTTGTCGTAAACTGGAAATTTATTAACAACAACATTTTATTTCTGACACTGCAGATTTGCAGAAATGGTTTGATCCGTTTTGGAGCACCCTGGTATATCCATTGGCCTCATACACTTGGGAGCAGTTATTTGTTTGATGACAATGAAATTGCGATGTTAGCACCTTACTGGTCATTGGTCGATCGTTATGATTCTTTTCAAGAAATGTCTAATGTATACTATCAAGTACACGAAACATCACAAAATACCTTGAGGTCGACACAAGTTCTGAATAGAGCAACATCAGACGTCAAAAGGCTTTATCCAAAATCTCTTCCCACAGAGTTTCAAGCTTCTTGGGTTTTGGTTGTAACATGGAGCAGACTTCGTCACTCTAACATAAATTCTCAGACACGCAATTTGGTAAGCTGTCTTAATATGATTAATATGAGTGAACATGAGCTTACAACCTAGATTTTTTGAATAACAAATTAATGGCATCATATATTTATATCATAACTTCTTTATAGGTACAAATAAAATTATTGTATTGTATTGTATTGGCAACTTAGGAAAGTATCGTGTTTGTTAAAAAAGTTCATCTAGTAATCATCGTCGATCATCGTGTATATTGGAACCGCAAGGAAACCTTTCTTAGCTGTTTTTTTTTGTTTGATATTCAATAACAAAACGTACTCTACCATTATGATGCAAAGCTGCAACAATATCATTTTAAAATGATATTTTAAAAATATATGTTCTGATGTTTTTGCTTATTGAGGTGTTTTTCATTTTCCTATCCAAATAAATCAAATAAATGCTCACCTCCCTAATTTCAGTTATATTTTGTATATTTTCTTTCCATTTTCTGTAGCACAATACCTTCCAGGCTGTTATCATGACAAACGGTGTGTACTCATTCGCGATGTTTAACTACCCCAACAACGGTATTCAGTGGTCAGCGCCAACCGCAAGGTATATCTAGTGTTATTTAGGGCAAGCGTGTTACAGTACATAAGGGGTTTTCGTGTCCAAGACAATCCAAGAAAACAAACGGAAATTTTTTTTTATTTTCTTGGCTGTACTTGACAACACGATTGTGCTTCACGATAGTGTGATTGCGGCAATAAACCCGTGAAACAAAATCTAATAGTCATGCGGTGTCTATATATTAGATGCAAAGAAACTAAAGAAAACAAAATATTTTACGATGCATAGTTCGTAATAGTATAGTGATTGTTTAACGGGTTCATTGCAATCACTCTAACACCGTGTAATATTCGGTGAATAATTATCCTATCGAAAACACGATGAAAATAAAGATGATGCGCATACATCTATTTGCATCAATTTTGCGTTACATTTGTAATTACATCAAATATCATATTTCCGACATTGTTTCAAAGAGCGCGAATTTGAAGCAAATATAGACCACGACTTTCACTTCATATTTGCACCTGGTGAATCCATGCAGTGTAATATAGCACTATTTTGACATATCGAAGAGGGAAATGATGGACCCCGCCCTGAATTGATTTTTTTTCCTGGGCTTATAGCTCCTCGTGGTATATCCTAGACAATACATATGCATATCTTTGACGTGAAGTATACGCATAAGTAAACCCAGGAAGCATTTAGTACGCTAAGCCGGTATACTGAAATTTTCAATACGAATAATTCAGGAAAACAAGACATTCATTCTTCGAACTGAATACTAAAGGTATATGGTTTTCTCCGTCCCAGGCGAGTGTAGTGGTTGTCACATTCTAGACATATCTGACATGTGGCGTATAAGTTAGACAGCCCGCAAACGTTAGGTGTACATGAAGTGTTAACGTTATACTCTAGACATATCTTTGACTCGAGGTATACGTACAAGAATATCTAGGTATGACTTGGTACGCGACGTTTTCAGAAGTTTTCGATAAGAATACCTCAGGCGAACGACACGTATATACTGCGTATAGAATACTATAGAATGACGACAAATCAGGATTAAGTATTCGGTATTTGAATACTCTCGAAAATTCGGCTTTTCACACAGTGTCAGTTCATAGGAAACTGTGCTCGTAGGGCTTATTACTCAATCACATTTAGACTGATTTGCTTCTCTTTTCTCTTCTTCGGACTTTCTAGCATCATTGCACCTGCAGTCATTATCGTTGAAGTACGCCAGATTGTTTAATTGACGTCCACCTATGCACTTCACAATAACTGTTATAACCTGAACATTTTATTAATCACAATATTTGTGTGATTTTTTAGTTCTAATTACGAACGATTCTTGGACTCTCGGGGACTTCCTGTAGTAGGATTCAGCGCGGGAAAAGACTTTAACTATAATGTTCCAAGGTAAAATACTTGTTACTAGGTGCAAACCTAGTAACATAAATAGTACTAAATACTGCTAAATAGTACTAAATACTGCTAAATAGCACGAAAGCCTTTGTTTACAATTGTTTAATTAGTGCTATTTAGTACTAAATAATGCAAATGTGTTGCACGCTTTTAGTGATTGTACTCTAGCCAATAATATTGGTATTGCTTGTTGGACGTTGTCGGACTAACAATTTAATTTCATAAAGTGCCAGAATGTTAGACGAAAGTGTGTTATCGATACACGCAAAAGAAAATGTTCGGAACGTCTAAAACCTCTGTCTTGTATGACTTTTACCTTTTATGTTTCTTACTAAGTGTAAACTGATACCTTAGTAGTATCCATATAATGCAGATAGCCCGGCAAGCTTACAGTAATAGCAAGCAGCCAATTTATGTTTGTTTAAAGCTCTGCACCAGCTCAGGCCATGAAAAATAACAAATACCGTAGGGTAGTAATGTTTTGTGCGACATGACTTGTGGGCATGCACATAAATTGCTTTTTTAATTCGATTTATCTCCGGTTCCATCAAGGCGTTGGTCATCATGGTCACCTACATTGATTATCAGATTTTATGAGAAGTTACTTAATAATTCTTATTTTCCCTATATGTGCCTTAACTGTACCGTTTCTAAGCTGCTAGATTTCTCTTGATTACTAATTTGTGTCAATATTTGCTTTTCAATAACTTCTGTGTTTTATTCTTACTTTAGATCTGGAACCGTCAACATAGAAAGCATAGATAGTACAACTGGACAACAGGTATTCTTTACACGCAATATTATAAAGGGGCATCTTCATGACATTATAGGAAAATGGTTCTTTCGGTTAGAAACATCAAAGGGAACTCTCAGGGGAGAGCAGAAATGCAAAAAATGGTTTAAGAAGCAGCCAGATCCACGACCTTTCCTTGAATACCTTGAGCCTTGTCCTTGTACACGTCGACAAGTCTGGTGGGATGAAAGATTCACACCCGAACCAAACTGGTGGTGGAAGTCTCGTCAATGTGCCATTTCGACATTCACTTCAATTGACGGATGGGAACAAAAGTGTTGTTATTCTAACGACTGGAGAAGCTGGGGAGCCCTGATTGTTGGACATCCCGGGGGAGGCACTTCCCATAGATACAGTCGTTTTGAATACGGAGATCATCTCGAAAGCGACGTTAATGGTTATAAGCTGTGCTGTGTGCAATCCAATATGTGTAGTTTGTACTACCAGAAAAGGCCGTCAGATGACTGCAGTCGATACGAACCTCCTGAATGGAGTAAGTGTTAATAATTTAATTTCTAAGAATTTGGAAATGTTTTATTTATAGCATAGCAATTTATGATGTATAGTTAAATAAACTGGAAGAACTGTTATAAAGAAGCTAGCAAAGGCGACTTAAAATACGTACGTTTCTTCCAAAGTTTTATAATGTTCATAAACAATAGTTACAAAAGCATAAAAAATCGTAAAATTAGACTTTTACCTTAGAAGGGCAATAATTTACGTCCATGCACGGATTCATTTGCTTGATTTGATAAGACTAAATGCTCATCAATTATTATTGAGTGTTTGAAGAAACAGAAATGACCAAAATGAAATAAGGGAGCCCGAGTGTATGGCCTCTCAGCTCTTCTTCGACTTCGTTTCCCGAATCTGCTGTTTCACAAGTTTGTTTGGCTTTGGCTCTCTCTCCCTTGCTCGATTTGTAATTCGATTTCTAAAAGCATCGTGAAATCGAAGTAAGCATGGCTGCACTGAGATAAATAAGTTTTAATCATTGCACGTCTTCTATTCTCCAAAACAGGTTGGATGTGGGGCGACCCTCACTTTGTCACCCTCGACGGCAAAGGCTACACATTTAACGGTCTTGGTGAATATGTAATGGTTGATGCAAGGCAAGGTTTCTTTCAACTTCAGGCACGAACAACACGCGCTAAAGGAGATGGAACTGCAACTGTATTTTGTGCAGCAGTAGCCAAGGAAAGAAATACGAGCACAGTGCAAATCAATTTAGGAAAGGAAGGTAAATTTAGATTATCCCAATCAAAGGTTTTGGTCAACTGGCTTATTGTCATAATATATATTCCAAATAAACAAGAAGGTTCCATTATTCCTTCTTCCTCATTAAGTCAGTACTTCATGTAGTTACGTTACAATTCCTTTTACTTTATATTTGTTTGCTCACAAAAACAGAATCCAGAAACAATTAAAGTATCATATGACCAATTGGCAATTATATTTCACGAAAGCAATTAAAGCGAGCACAACAACAACATTTCTCGTAAAGACTTCACCTTATTGGAAAAAAGGTTTTTTAGTTTGCCACAATTTTCTAGTCAAAAAGTGAAAAACCATTTATGTTGTTGTATGAATTTGTTAAAGGTAACATGACACTATTTGTTGATGGAGAGACCTTAGATTACTACAGTCTTACTAACGAATCCATAAGGCTGAACGGCTCTGTTGTCATCTCTCGTCCTAAAGACAACGCATTCAGGGCTACATTTCCATCTGGAATCTCAGTTACTGTAACAGAAGTTAAGGGAGCACTGTCCATCTTATTGGCAATGCCGAAGATATTCAGAAATAACACAAAGGGGCTGCTAGGAACTTGGAATGGGAATCAAGCAGATGACCTCACTACACCCAGTGGATATGTTTTACCTGCTAATGCAAGTAGCAGAGTAATTCACTTTCAATTCGGACAAAAGTGTGAGTTTTACTTTTTCCTGCATTTATTGTTACATCCACTTTCCAGTAAAAATGTCTCATAGCAAGGCAGAAGACACCGGGAAAACAGATTTTATTTCTGTCCTGAACGACTCCATGGTTGCAGTTATAGTTATTTTCCGATTTTTTCAAATTTAGAGGATTTTCATTTTAAAAAAAAGAAAAAAACCTAATACGTAATTTGCTCACCCATGCCTTTCTCGGAACGAAACATCGCCGTTTCGGTTTTCAGGTTTAGCTCGATTTAGTTAAGATTCATTTCATTCTTGTATTTGGTTTGAGACCCATTGAGATTAATATTAACATATACCCTGTTCATTATTTTAGTTTTTTAATTTAAAAAAACGCTAAAAATACTGACATATTATTATAAAATATGCCTATTGTTTTGATGTATATACAGGGCAAGTCAGCGACGCTTCCTCACTTTTTACGTATAATTTTGGAGAGAACGTTTCCGTGTTTTCAAACACATCATTTGTGCCAATGTTTGTAGAGGATCTGGTATTCCACAATGAGTCACTGAAGAAACAAGCTGAGGCTGCTTGTAATGGTGACATCAATTGTTTGTTTGATTCTGCTTCAACCAAGGACGTGTCTATTGGAATAAGTACAAAGGAGATAGGATCACAACTCATTAATGAATCCAATATTCTAAGTAAGTGACAATTTTACTGTTACACATTGAATGATGTTATTATTGTATCAGTAAGTTTAGTTAGATTTAACAAAACAGCCGAATTTCTCGCTTCTTGATTGGTTCCTATAGGTATCATCAACATGCGTTAAGGCCAGTTCGTGTAGTTGTCCTGAGATATTGTTCTTTTCTTTTCTATTGTTTTATTTCTATTGATTTATTTCTATTGTTTTATACAGAAAACAATAACTCAAAACATAATATGTTTTTTAACTAAATGAAGAAAACATGTTTTTGTATTTAAATTCCATTATTACTCGGGCTATACCTGTGGTGCCGTTATGTACAGAAAACAATAGTTACATAACGCACATTTTACTCAGATTTTTTGAGTTTGTTAAAACCAATTAAATTAAATGTTGTCGTCCTGATGCATTGACATTGCCGCACAAATTGGCGTGTCTAGCATAATTTGCAGTTTTGAAATCTGATGGCAATAAAACATCGACAAGCAATCCAAAACTTTTACGTATCGGAGGATGTTAATCAAAACCAATCGGCGGTATGTGTAACTGTACCTTAAGGCCCGTACAAATTTCCTCAAAACTGTTTTTTGATCTTATTTTATTCTCGAAAAGTCATTGTTAATCCAAATCATTTTGTCAAGAGGTTGTCCGCCCGGTTGGCCCAGTTGGTTGAGCACCGGTCTGTTGTGCGGGAGGTCGTGGTTCGATTCCCTGCCGGACCAACACTCGGGGTCTTAAAATAACTGAGGAGAAAGTGCTGCCTCGGCAATCACATCTGTAAACGGGTAGACTTTTGGAGTGGCTCGGATGACCACTTAAAATGGCGGTCCCGTCTCTCCACACTTCATTAACCAATATTGGAGGGGCGTAAAACAACCAATGAGGACGTAAAGAAACTCTGGCAGTTACCATCCTCAGTGTTAAGTGCTTCACCCTAATGTGTGAATTTTCTCTCTTAGACTGAACAAAAGCAAAACAAAATATGTTTAAATAAAAAAAAAGAGGTGTTGTGGACTTTCTTCCTTTTCAACATTATTATGATTTTCATTTAACAGGAAACTCTCCTCCGGTATTTCAAAATGGTTCGTCGGAAATTATTGTGAAGATAAACAGGACTGAGAGCGTAACATTTGGTGCCAAAGACCCAGATGGCGATACTATTCAGTTTAGCGTTACAGGTCTGCCAGATAGAGCCATCTTGAAGACAAATGTTACATCTGTAACCCTTGAATGGAATGTCACGACCGAAGTAGTAAGTATTGAAAAATGAAGGATAACTAAAGACTAAATTTAGCTAATCCCTGGATCGATATATTACTACAAAGAGTCTTGACAAATTGTTTTGTCTAAATTCATGAGATCATTGCGGCTGTCGGCTGTCTGACATGACGCAGCCATATGATTTCACAAACAAAGAGTCCCGTACAGACGGTTCATTGTTAAAATTGCGGACAATGTCTTTGGGTGTCCAAACAGATATCTGTCAATCAGTGCAGAAATCAATATTACTTTCTTTTTACCTTCTATTTTATGACGGGGCTAGCTGTATAATTTATAATATTGAGCTGTTTTAAGCGTAGTGCTCTAACCATCATTTTATAATAGGTTGAGCTAGAAATGATCGTGAGGGATAGTAAAGGTGCTGCTTCTGTCTTGAGGCCAACATTACACGTTTGCGCATGTCACAATGATGGTGTCTGCATAATCTCAAGTATCCAGGACGAACAACGGAACAACAGTCTTTTCAGTATCATGTCTTGTAAGTGCGGGTGTGGTTACACGGGTCGATTCTGTGAAAGTGACATTGACGCATGTGATGTCAATATGAACCCATGTTACCCTGGAGTAGAGTGTAAAGACTTACCAACTCCTGCTAATGTTACGGGATATGAATGTGGACCATGTCCGTCTGGGTTCACTGGACAAGGAGACTCGTGTTCAGGTGATTAAAAAGCATGTTTTAAAGAGTTTGATTTAAAACAAATTCTTTAATTAACTTATGAAA
Organism: Urticina crassicornis; assembly: GCA_032270385.1. Taxonomy (NCBI): domain Eukaryota; kingdom Metazoa; phylum Cnidaria; class Anthozoa; order Actiniaria; family Actiniidae; genus Urticina; species Urticina crassicornis. Next base: position 379 of record JAUUIK010026674.1, on the reverse strand, counting down.
ATTGATTTGTTTTATGTTAAATTATCTTCCATGCCACCTAAGACATTGAAGAATGTGATGGATCGACACACGGCTGCTCCCAAGTCTGTGCAAACACTCCTGGATCATTCACTTGTGACTGCAACCATGGTTACTTGCTAAACATAGATGGTCGCACGTGTGATGGTATGATATTGTCGTTTCGTGATCTGAAGCTTAGAAAATCGTTTGATGTTTTCTGAACTTATATATTGAAAACATTGTCCTATTATATCACATATAAATTTGTTTCTTATAGATATCAACGAGTGTCTACCAGCCACTGACTGCATGCAAAAATGTCAAAATACAGTGGGCAGTTATAAGTGTACGTGTGACAAGTACTTTAAGATTGATCCAG
>JAUUIK010026673.1:1991-19295 GCA_032270385.1 Urticina crassicornis | reverse complement strand
TACTAATACTATAACTTTATCGTACGTTATATGTCGCTAGCTTTAGGCTAATCACCACCACCATCACAATAATAATACTAATACTATAACTTTATCGTACGTTATATGTCGCTAGCTTTAGGCTAATCACCACCACCATCACAATAATAATAATAATACTAATACTACGGTTATGGTTTTATCAGTTTGTCGTCTACACCATGCAGAATACTATTTATTGTTTTGACTAATCACACTACAATCCGCTTGTTTTTAAAGGTTTGCATCGCTCCATCCTTGAGTGAGGTCAATGAAACCAAATGCAGTTTAAACTTTGGACTAAGAGCAATGAGAATTATCAACGTTGCTCGATTGAACGTCGAGGTATAATTTAAAAGTATAAATGTTAACCTTACACAAAAGCCTAGTAGGATTTTATTATTATTTATTATTATCACTGTAACTATAGGTCCTCTTCGTCGATAGAATTAGTTTTAGAAATGTTGGTTTTTGCGGAGAGGAAAATCAAAAGAAGAGAAAACCGAGGCAAGGGAGAGAACCAACAACAATCTCGACTTACATACGACTCCAATGCTTCTTAATAATCAACATGACTTACACTTTTAGGTCGACTACAAAGTCTTAGCAGAAAGATTAGCAAAGAAACTAGAGGACCAAGGTACGACTTCTAATTGTTACTTAAGAACATAAAGAAGAAAGAATGAGTGAGAGGGCAACGGAGATGTAAGGGAACGTTACATGTTATTCAATGTTCAAGCCACAAAGTTTGTGCTGAAATTAGTAAGGGACAAAGTAAGTTAATCGCTTAACGAAAGGTAATACACGTCTTTTTGTGTGGCAGACCACAGATATAAACTTGAGAAGCTCGAGTATTTACGAGAAATACAGCGTCTTAACACAGCTGTGACATCATATGAAGAAAGCGAACATGTAGTCAACAGTGATGTAAGTGGAAAAGTATTTAATGAAATGATTACTACTTAAAAACGCAGTCGTTGTCATTGTGATACCACCATAGTACATTCAGGGCCCCATTGAAAAACTCCTTGGAGACATGGGCTTCCTGTTTAAATATTATAATATATAAAATAGTAACGCTGTACTACCATGATAATGCTCAACCTATGGTAACCATGTACTACCATGGTAACGTTGAACCGTACCATGGTAATGCTGTACTAGTAGTACATCGTTACCATAGGTTGAACGTTACCATAGGTAGTAGTGCATCGTTACCATAGGTTGAACGTTACCATGGTATTACAGTGGGTTGAACGTTACCATAGTAGTACATCGTTACGATGGTAACGTTCAACCTATGGTAACGATGTACTGCCATGGTAACGTTCAACCATGGTAACGCTGTACTACCATGGTAACGCTCAACCTATCATTGGTAACGATGTACTACTAGTACAGCATTACTACTATGGTACGGTTCAACGTTACCAAAGGTAGTACATCGTTACCATAGGTTGAACGTTACCATAGTAGTACATTGTTACGATGGTAACGTTCAACCTATGGTAACGATGTACTGCCATGGTAACGTTCAACCAATGGCAACGATGTACTGCTATGGTAACGTTGACATTCCACTTTGATTTCTCTTCATCAGACTGATACTCTAGTCTCAGTAATTCAAAATCTTTCTAAGAGCGTTCAACGTGAGAAAGAAGCGAAACACAGTTTGCAATCGGAATTAACTTGTTTAAAAAGAAAAGTCTCCAATTCACCGACGGCCACTGCACCTGAAATCGAGGCTCTTTTTCTTGCCGAGTTGATGTCCATGCAACTTCTTACTCATGTACACCAAAGTGAAGCTGTATTTAACGCAGTGCGTCAGAGCGACTTGCCCTCTAAGGTTAGGGAATATATGACGTCAACATGGTCCCAGGAGAGTATGCTGCTTAATACAGGGTACATGCTGCAGCTCCTGGATTCGTGTCTTGGATTTGAAGAAGAACAAGATAACGTTATCCAATCAGAGCAAAAAGGTAGGAGAAGCTTTTTTTTTTTGTGATAAGAAAGGATGTTTTAAATCGATATATTAAAACAAGACATTTTTAATAGCAAGTTAGAACCTGTTTTTTATATCCACATAACAACTAAAACATCTAATGTATAAAGGTAATATAATCAGTCAAAGCAGTTGTCAATTATTTTTATTAGACCCTCGACCAAGGATTACAAAAGCTGGTGTCGAGGGTTATAGGAAAGAATCGTCAATTTCTGACTGTGGCCAATCGGCTGGTCTCCCTCTTAAAGATGAACAACACTCGAGCAGCGGCAAGAAACACAGCAGTTACGTACAAAACATGACCGGTGGTCTCAAGAAAATGTTTGGTTTACTTGTTGGTAATAAAGAAGTTCCTAAAACAGATCTTTGTAGCAGTAAGTCGCAACACGTTGATGTGCCTTACGTCGGGAAAACACCTTCTGAAAAGAAATCACAAGGATCGAGTGTAGAAGGTGATGGGAATGCCCATTCCCTTGTGGATACCAAACAAACGATGACTAAACTTGTACATACGAAGGAAAAAGTGGAGAAACATGTTGCAAATCTTTTACTGACAGCATTTGGTGAACAGTTAATTTGCAGTCAAGGTAAGAAGATATTGGAGTTATTCAATGGACTGGGTAGCAAATAGATATTGGTGTTATTCAATTATGGGTAGCATGGGTGGCGTACGCTGCTGCTAACGCGTCGTCTTTCACCACCATGTGTGGTCCCAAAGGTTCGGGTCACTGGTTCGAGCTCCGCGGACGCTATATGTGAATTGAGTTTGTTTGATGTGTTGTTCTCTCGTATGCTACGAGGGTTTTCTCTGGTTTCCTCCCTCCGTAAAAAAAAACAAAAAAACATGTGAACGTTGTGTGCATAGAATACTGAATGTAGTGGTAGTGTGTGTCGTATACATAATCATATACATAGCCTTTGGCTAGGGAGACTCGGCAACGACTCCCCGTATCACGACGTTAAATAAAGATTTATATTTTTATATTTATAGTCTTTAAGGGGTATAAGTAATGAGATAAAAAGCTTCCAATTAATATATTATTTGCTATGTCTGTCTAGTAGTGACATGATGGTTTCGTGTATTGATAGGTAATTCACCACAATGGGGTGTTCTTGGTAGAAAACTAAGCGAACTTATCATGTTCAAACGCAACAATGTCATTGGTAAGTAAGCAGCTAGGTGTAAAGAATGATACTATAGCCAATAACTATGCAACCAGGCTTTTAGAGACTACTGATGACTTGGAATAGGATGAGTCACGATCCTTTGTAGCTTCATCCTTATGTTACAAACAGCTCCTCCTTTCATCCTTGTAAAAAGGTCTAACCAATAACCATCCTATTTAACAGGAATCAAAGATACCGAGATGTGGTCAAATTACGAGAACGTCGCCGTCATTTTAGAAAGCTGTTTTAAATATGTTCTGATTGATAAAGCCTTACTAGCGTCTATGATCGTCATTGAGCATATGGACGGACGAGGCGTGGGCCATAAATACGTCAATCGACTGCCATCTCCTGGACGTGTACTACGTTCAAAATCCTGTCAGGAAAATGTTGGAATTATCCAGCAACCTGTTACAGAAGAAACGGGCAAGAGGGTCATAAACGAAAGCAATGGAAAAATTCAAGTAAAATGTGATGTGCAGGATGTCAAAGAGACTCGCCTAGGTAAAAACACCGAGGAAAAGGTGTCTATATCTCCAAGCAAACAAAGGGCAAGCTTAAAAGGTCCTAAAACAACCTTAGAGCAGGAGATCAACGAAGTGTTAGACGACACATCAAGGTTAGAAACTGAACTATTCGCAACGATGGAAGAAAAAGCAAGACTTGAAGATGAACTAATTGTCATGAAAGATTATGTCAGTAGACTTAGGTCAGATATGTTTCACCTTAAGATCGAACGAGCTAATCTTGAAAGCGATTTTAAAAAGACAACAAAGAGTATTGTTTCTTTGTCGGAAAATGTTCCGCAAAAAGAATACGTTAACAGCGCTCACACTCTCATGGAGGATTATAGGGGCTTGCGTATCGGGGAACTGTCCGACGTGACTGAAGCTTCACACGAGAGCATTAGCGGAGAAAGTGAAAATGGCTCGCAAGTTTCTGATGGCAATGAACAAGGTTCTCAAGTTTTAAAGAACTGTCTTGCAAGTATGGCACAAATGTATTCTTTGATGCCGAACCCAGATGATGACACATTAACAGAAGGAGATGATTCTGATGGTAAAGGAAATCTAAGCTTATCTGAAGATGACATAGGTGATAGCGACGGGGATGACATCATTATCACAAAAATAGCACGCGAGATGCAAGACTATCATTCTCCTTCAACAAGCCCAACTAAGGCTAAGAAGCCTAGTGGCTTATCTGAGGCTCAAAGTAAAGAAAGAGGACAAAATGATATTGATATGAAGCCGACAGAGATCAATGTCACCAAAGGTGTTAAATCAAGAGCAAACACATTAAAGGGTGCACTCGAAATACAAAGGTCCCATAAAACTCTGAAGAATCTTCAGATTGCGTATGATGATCTTGAAGATGAGCTTTATCACGTAAGAGGTCAGCTAAGCAAGGCACAGCAAATCATACTAAGTCTAGAATCACAGCTTACAGAAGAAAAAACAAATTGGGATCAAATTAGAAAACTTTACTTAGAAAATAAAGACAAGAACGACGTGTTAGAGGGTAAAGTAGCCATTCTAAGGGAAGAGCTGGAGAAATCTTTGAGAGAAAATACTTTTTTAAAGGATTATCATAAGGTTGATGTTATTGAAGAAGGCCAAAACAAAGCCCATGGTAGTTCCACAAAATCACCCATTAGATCACCTTCAAGAAGAAAGGTTTTTGACTTAAGAAGTATTCCTTCCATTCAAAATAGTAATCGTGAAATGCAAATCATTAAATTGTTGGAGGAAAATACAGAACTCAAAACCAAAAACGAGAAATTGTGTGAAGAGAAAATGCTCGCAGAGCATCATTCAAAGGAAAAAGAATCAAAAGCGAAAGGAATGGAAGTAACAGTACGATATATCGAGGAAGAGAAAAGAGCCCTAAAAGAGGAAATCGAAGCACTCCAGAGGAGAAAGGTGAAACTTGGCAATGAATTATTAGAAAGAAGAGAAGAGTCTTTGATCAGCTCGACCGAACTTGACCTATACAGCAAGGAATCTGCAAGACTCGAAAAGGAGCTAGCACTGGAACGCAATCTGGCAGCAAAACTACAAAACGATAATAGCAGGCTAACAAAAAATGTTGAAAGACTGGAGTCAGAACTAGACAGGTGGAGAAAAGAAGCCACAGCTACTGGTCAAAAACAAGATAGAGACAGTGTACTAGCGAACGAGAGAGTAAATGTTAGAAAAGAGGAACGAGACAAAAACCATGGGTTACAGATGGTTTTTATAGACGATGATTTCGGTAGTGAAGAAGAAGGAAGAATAAAAGAAATAAGCAAGGTTGATTTGCTTGGAGATATTGAAGAACGTAAAACTGTGGTTATCAAACTACAAAGTGAAATGCGTTCAATGGCAGAATATCAAGAAGCACTGGAGAAGGAATACGCCGAAATTAGAGATGAAGCAGGAACGTTAAGGCGTGATTGCAGAGAAAAAGAAGAACAGATAACATCTCTCGAAAACGAAATTGGGATTCTACGAAAGCAAAATAACACCAGTAAAACAATAAGTGAGCATCCCAAAAACATTTTTAGTCGCCTACACATCAGAACCTCACCCTCTAAAACAAAATCACCAAAAGAAGAATTCGACGTCGTCCACGAGAGCAAAAGAAATGAAGGAAGCAGTCATGAACGTGACTACAAAACCATTGAGGACGAGATTAACGCTCTGAAGCGAGACAACTGCGAACTACGACAACAGATTATAAGAAGCGAACAAAAGATTGCTATCTATGAAGCTGATTTGGAAAAAGCAATGTTAAAAATAAAACAACTACAAGAGGATCGCATCCACCTATGCCCAGATGGAGAAGATTTTGACAACAAGTATGTTGATGCAAACTATAAATTACAAGAGATGGACGATATTGAAAAACAACCAGTCGGTACTGAGAATCATTCAACTGAAATAAAACTGACAAAAGCTAATAAAGAAATGGAGAGATTGAGAGAACAGCTCCTCGATAAAGAAGCAGAGAAAGGGCTCCTGTACGATGAATTACATTTAATCCGTTTAAGGAAGGACGAACTGGACAAGGCTTTAGATGAAGCAAGAGAAGCAAGAATAGAACTACAAGATAAGATGGACCAAATGGCCAAGTGTACTCATTTTGAAGACACTGTTAAGGAGCTGACAGAGAAAAACCAACAATTGGATATGAAGCTACAACAAAATGAAGAAACTGCAAAAATTACAATCAAGAAATTTGAAAGACAGAACGAAGCTTTAAGAAAAATCGAAGAAGAATTGGTTTATGCTTCAGGAGAAAAGCTTAAAGCTGAGTTTGAATTGAGGAATGCTGTGATTGATATGGAAAAATCACAAAGTGACTTGCAACAAAGTAAACATGACATTAAGATGCTAAAAACTGAGCTTAATGAGAAAATTGAGCGATCAGCCAATTTGGAAATCCAGCTTTTGGAGTTAAAATGTTCTAACGAGTGTATGAAAAGCGAAATCGATCAGTTGAAAGAAAAGAAGAGGCTTGAAAACCATCAAAATCAAGAGCAAAACATATGTAAAGAAACAATGGAAAGAAGACTGCACGAAGCATTTTTGGCAAACAATCAGCTACAAAGCGAGCTTCAACGTACACTTGAAGAAAACAAGGATCTAAATGCAAAGTTTTGTAAGGTCTTGGAGTGTAAGGACAACGCCGAGGAGGAACTGAATCAACTTCAAAAGCGGGCCCTTTATCTAAAAGCGGAACTAGATCAGACAACCTCTGAGAAAAAGAATCACGAAGGAAAAATGAAAAGACTTGATGACACTAAACGTAAAATGGAAGATGATTTTAAACGTTTAAAGGAAAATACTTCCGTCTTACAGAGTGACTTGGGTAAGATCGAAAAGCAGCAAGAAGAGGTGAATAAAAAATGCGCTAATTTGGAGAAGGAGATCAAACGCAAAACAAAAGAATTGGAAAGCAAACAACGAGACAATCGTCGGTTAAGGAAAGAAATTAGTAGCATTAAAGATGAAAACAACGGAGAAAACGAGCAGAAAGGAAATAGTGAATGTTCAGGTGAAGTGAAGAAACTAAAAACCAAAATAGAGCTTCTGGAAAAAGAAAATGAGGACCTTCTTAACAAGCAAGAAACTGCAGATAATACAAAGGACTGTAGCAACCAGCAAGGCAGAGGTGGAAATGAAATTACTAATGCTAAAAAACATGTTACCGCACTTTCGACGAGAGATAAGAATAACATTTCAAATCCAACTGTGTATAGTGAAATAGGTTGGGATTTTGAAAACGATACGATGGTAGAAGAAATGTTCGAAGATTTAGACACAAATCCAGCGACGAATCCAGACAAAGATGAGTCAAGTGAAGATAAGGCACAGGTGAAACAAGATTTGAGTGAAGAAGTTGGATGGGATTTAAATGTTACCAGCTTAGATAACGAACCCTTGCAGGTGAAACAGGTATCAAGAAACAACTTTGGCGACCCTGAGGACTTGAACATCACCAATTGTTATCAAAGTATATGCATCAATGTTGAAACGCAACAAGAAAGTGCTAAAACAAAACAATTTCCGAGTATGTTGACCACTGAAGATACAAGAAGTGACATTGATCAAAAGAAGCAATCCGTTGAAGGAATTGACAGCATTAGTCTAGTTACACAGGCATCAGTAACACAGATTAGCAAAGAAAAACTTCTACTCGAGAGTGAAACAGCACGCCTTCTCGAAAGCAAGACTTCTCATCTTACTAAAACTCAAATGAGCTTAGAGCAATCGTTATCCAAGGCTTTGGGAGAAAACAAACGATTGCTTGATAAGCTTAATGATTCTCGCGTCATTCTTGAAAGAATTAAATCTCGAGTTTCAAAACTCGAAGAACAGAACAATGTAAGTGTGAGTCGAAATGAAGCAGAAACTCAGACAACCCAAACTGCCGAATGCATTTCAAAATCAACCCAAATTGGTGAAGAAATAGTAAAGGACAGTGAAAAGCTTCTCGATGAGGTATCCCCAACCATGCGGGAAAAACAAAATAGAAAACTGAACCAAGAAGCGACTTCTCCAACAAAGTTCGAGGTCAATGCTTCAAGTTCAAAAGCCATATTGTATTTGACTCGAGAAAAGAAACAAGTTTCAAAAGAGCTTGAAGATCTAAAACAAAATCACGAAGAGGTTAAGAAAGAACTGACTGAGAAGGAGAACGCAAGCCTCAAGCTGAAGCAAGAATTAAAACTATTTCAGATATCCCATGAAAAAGAAAAACAGAGTTTACTGAAAGATTTGGAAATCACAAGAAACGACTATAATGCGGTAAAAGGAAAATTAAAAGAACAAGAGTATAACACGTCGTGTGATGTGCTAAAAGGAAAACATATGGAAGCTGAGAAGTTAATTATTGCGCTTGAAAAGGACTTAATGCGACAGACAGAAGAAAAAATCTCTCTCAAAAACAAACTTTCCGACAGTCAGAGCAAACTGAAAGAACTAGAGAGGATTGAAAAAGAGTTACAATCAGTCAGAAACGAGAACAAACAAATGAGCGTAGTGGAAGAGACAATGGGAAAGCAGATTGAGCATTACAGGAATGAAAACCAGGAACTTTTAGAACGAGTGGAAAAACGTAAAAAAGCATGGGATACAAGCATTTCGAAGCGAAGTACACAAGGGAAGAGAAACAGAATCTCTCTTACAACCGAGAAAAAAAAGATGTTGAAAAAAAAAGGTGGTACATTAAAATTACAAGGAAAGGAAGAGTATGTAAGAAAACCTACGCAAAAAGAGAGACAAGAAGAGTACGAGAGAAATGACACATCGTCTGAATCCAAGAGCTCTGAAGAAACAGATAACAGTCGCGAAGGTAGTGATAACGTCGGCGATGAAATAAACAACTATAACACAGATGTGTCACAGAAAGAGAGCGAAGATAACAAAACAAATGACGTGCAAAACGACGGCAACGAAAAGAAATATCAAGAAAAATGCGAAAGAAATGTTGATTTATCTGAAGCATACGATGGAGATGAAACAAAAACCATCGAGAGTGAGAGACCAGACAAAGGTGAATATTACCCAACTACATCTTTCGAGAGCTGTAAAAGTGTGGACGATAATAATGATACTACTGGTAAAACAATATTGCCACACGAGTTTGACGTGAACACCAAAGAACGAAAAGAAATAAAAGATACTGAATCGTTGGATCAACCAGAAGATCTTATTGATGACAACAGCACTGTTTTAGCTACCATCTCCACAAATAATCAAATATTACCAAAAGAAAAAGGCAATACTGATGCAATAAAATGTGAAAATGTTAATAATTTTAATGGTACTACGAGAGATCTTAACAGTGACGTGGAAACAGACGAAGAAGCCAACATCGAATTAAAACTATCAAAAATCCTGAACGAGCGACAGGTGATGGAACAGGAAGTGCAATCGATGATACAAGAAATTAACAACCTCAAAGAAAAAATCGCTAACAGGCAATCGGAACATGAAGAAAACTCGAATCAAGAAAACAACAAGCTTAGAAAGCAGGTAGAAGATTTACTTCATGATAAGAAAGATAAAAACGAGCAAATCATGACACTAAAAACAATAAAAGCAGAGCTTGAGATTGAGCTTTCGGACGCCTTGGATGTAAAAAATGTGATGGAGGCAGAAGTCCTGAAAATGAGAGCAGCAAGCCAAGACAACGACAAAACAATTCGGGACGAAATCGAGAAAATAACTGACAAGAACACAAAACTTGAAAGTGTGCTTTCAATTGTTGTCGAGGAAAATTCCAATTTGTATAAAGGTGTGTCGACCCTACGAGAAGAGAATCGGATGCTAAAAAACTATAACATACGAGAAATTGCCGATGGTAGCACTCAAGTGTCACCAAGGACAAGTGAAGACGAGGCTGATAATAGGAAAATCTACAGCGCGAACGTTTTGATTAACAAATTGTCTAAATCACATGATGAGACGCCAATCATTAACGTTTCATCTCCTGGATTCCAAAACCCACCAGAAAGCGCAAGCTCCGAGGAAAGGAATACAGAACTTTCTTTTTCCAAAGCTCTTCTTGAGCTACCCATTAAATCAGGCGTTTACCAGACGAAATATCCATCTCATACCACACCAGAAGCCGAAGCAAAGCCGTTGTCAGCTTCAAGTCCTGATACTTCTGGTAAAGCAGACGGAGGCGTACCAAGCGCTTCAAACGACAATCCTATTCCATTAGGTAATGCCAATATCTCAATCGCAGAGGGGGTGAGATCCCAAAGCCGTACAAATAACAGCTCAGCAGGTTATGATTACCTTGCTGCAACGCCAGAAGGCGAGTCAGGTTACGGTGGAAGTGGGAAAATGATTTGCAGTCAGTGTCGTAAAAGGAACTGTCAATGTGAAACTAATGTAAAGGAAGTACCAAGTTTCAGCATGCATCAAAATATACAATACAGTACTGTGAAAAATCCAATTTCCGACTCGATAAGTACTATCCACGATTTAATCGGTGGTGAAGTGTTTACCGATAGTTCTTTCGCCTCAGTCACAGACTTTGAAGACGTTAGTTTTTCTTCAGATTGGGTTTCAGCAGAAGACCTGCGTTCTGGACGTGTTACTTCTAGAGGACATCGAGGAATGAGCAAAATGCACAAAGAAATGGCCGAGATCAAATGCACCAACACAATTCTTGAAAACGAGCTCATTATTTTGAAAAACCGTAATTCCGATTTTCATGCTCAGTTGCAAAAACTTGCCGGGAAAAATAATTCTTTAAAGCAGAAAATTTGTGATCGCTCCCTAGCTATCAAGAAAGCAGAGAGAGAAATGGCAGTCATGGCAGAGGAGAAGATGAGGTTGGAGATTCAAGTATCAGCAACAAAGGAAGAGTTAACTAGAGTTGAGCGCGAAAGAGCAAAACTCGAGAGGAGTCTCTCAAGCTCTAAATCTGAGAATAAACGTTTGAAGAACGACTTAGCTATGGTGAGAGCGGAGAGCTACAAAACAATGAAAACATTAATCAAGTTAGAATCCGAAAACAAAAAGCTGCAATCAGAACTCGACGAGTCACGGGAGCAATTAAAGAGTACGAGAGAACTTACAGTGAACACGAGCACTGGATCTCTAACGTCTTTGGAGGACCATCAGTCACGTATACCTAATTCTTCAGAGTCTCACAATGTTGCATCAAAACAAGCTGTGATTACGCCACCCAACGAGGCAGGAAGTTATAGGGAAAAAGCTCTTGATGATAGAACGGGAATTTCTCTAGAACTAACGAATAACAAGTCTGGAGTTGTTAGGAGAGTGTCAAGTGACCAGTCATTTCCAAGATATCATTATAAAGGAAAAGACCTGATATCGTCATCGGTAAGTTCATTTGGTAATTGGTATTCAAATCACCGATGCACAGTAAACTTACATATTTTTGTTGTATGAATCAGGAGTCAGACAACTTATCCTCGCCTGAAGATTATCATGTGTATGAACAAGAGCGAAAAGCTTACGTTCAACGTCTGCGCAAGTCTCAACCATTACCTAAAGCTAAAGGTATGAATTATCATGATGTATATCAAAACATGCAATAATGCTCGCTGGAGCATCTTCTTATTAATGAATGATTTTCAACGTGGATAAACTGAGATCTTTCACATAAAAGCAACCGCAAAAAGGCACTTGAAATGTTTGAATAACATAGCAAAAGATTCAAAAAAGATATAGTTTGAGAGTTGTGTAAATTTGAACTGAGGCCCTGTTCAAAAAACAACTCACTACATATAATTCGGGGAAATAACACTATAATTTCTATTCAAAAGAAAGCCAGGCGTGCAAAGAGACCCTATCTGTGACACAATCCGACGAATCTGAGTCTGCTCGTCCAACAAACCCTGGACGCACGGCTAGTCAAATGTCTTACAGTAGCGACCTTAGCTTTCCCGAAGACAGGGATCAAGACAGTAACCAGAGCGACGGAGAGACAGGAGAGTCTTGTGAACAGGATGACAAGAAGATAAAACATGGTGGAATCAAGAAAATGTTTAAGAGATTTTCTAAGTCTAAGAAGACAACCACGTCATCTTAGACTTAGTTGAATAGCCAATGTGCACAAAGAATTCTGGGAAACCGAGTACTGCTCGAGTAAAATAAGGAAATCAGTGGATTCTGAAGACATCTTTTATTCAGTGTTGTTCTATTAGTAGTGTACGATTATTTCCAAACACAATGCAAAAGGAAAAATAGAAAATGTATCATTTTTCAGGCTAAAACCAAAAAAGGCTCGGTTTCCCATAATGCTTTGCTAAACAAGTTTGGCTATTGTTGTCACTGATCTTTGTATAGCAAAATTTCATTGGATTTATTTTTAATAATACATAAAAGTCAAAGCCGGACGTCTTCAATTCGCTTCAAAAAGAGTACACAAAGGAAAAATCAAAAAGATAAGTTATAAAAACCCATTTTACGTCAAAGGCTATTCTCATCAACGTACTTTTTTAATACTATATCATTATAAAGATGTAAGCCTCGTCAGTTGTACAATGTTATGTTGTATTATTAATAAAGGGATAAAACCTTTAAGGCCTATTGGCCCCTATACCTGTTTAAGGCTTAGTTCCAGGATCATTCCAACTTATTTTCTCCAAATCTAGCCTGATACTTAAACTTATGACTTTTGTAGTCCTTGTAGTCTGTGGCAGATCCATGGGGAGGGTCCAGTGAGTCCGGTACTCCTATGCAAATAGACAGGTTTGTACCCCCTATAAACAATTCCTGGATCCGCCCCTGCCTTACTAATACAATGCCAAAACAACTTAGTCAAACAAAAGTTGAACAAGTTTGGGGCTGGAATTCACACAAATAACGGTTAATAGACCCACTTGCGCTATACCATCCTAATCATTTTCTAACATCAAACCTAACGAACATTTAAGGATACATCCATACTTGAGTAAAATATGCGCGAAGTAACCCTTATCCTAATGTAATAGTGTTACCTTTAGCTTTCATTTTTGTCTTTAACTCCTTTGCTTGCTAGCTTCCGAGCAAGGAACACACTCGATAGACCAAATATAAGATTACCCAAAGTTCCTATATAGACCAACATATTTCGGCTTAAATCCAACACTTGAATTTAAAAAACTGCTTAAGGTCAGAATCGTCGACATCCTTACCATTTACCCCAGCATATACTTGACACAACAGCTTACTGTATTTAAATGTTTTGTCCAATGTTTCTACATACTTTTCAATCACAGTTAAACCCATGACTCTTCCCAAAGAGATCAAACTTGGACTAAGCCTCGGATCGTCGTACTTCTCTTGTTTCATTAAGATTCGTACAATTTCACCGTGAATGTAGGCATCGTCAAAGCTCAGATTTTCTTTAAATGGATACTTAGAATAAACATCAACAGCTTTCATTGGATCAGTCTTGATAAGGGAATCAGCAAGCTCAATGTACGCATCGTGAAACTCTGGTGCCATTGAAATGACTTCTTCATAAAGCTTATGAATCTCGACCATTTCTGCACCCTTGCGTACAAGAACTCTTGCAAGTCCTAAACGGGATTGATAGGCGGGTTTGTTGAATGGTCCAGTAGGTTTATCAGCTGTACGTTCTGATTGGCAAGATTTAGCTTCTTGTTTCTCTGGTATTTGTGTGTTGGTTTGAGGTTGCGGTTGTGGCTTGGCTCCCGCACATGAGCCACTTTTGTGAGCAGTCTGTGTCTTTGTTGGTGATACTGCATACAATCAAATTAGTCATTAGTATCAATTCATTATACAATCAATTCATTAGTATCCGATCATACTTTGCGTCTAATGTACAGTTTAGTCTTAGTAGCTAAATCTAAACTTGAAATAAAATATTTCAATCCAGTTTTTGATTGTACCTGAAGACTTGACTGCAGAACTTGCTTGTTTAGCAGTTCCACCCTTTGACATGCCCCTCGCAGGGGATCCCTTACCCCTTGCAACTGGTTTAGCTGACACTCCTCCTCTAGCACTTGGAGCGCCACGCCCACCTAATGTTGCTTAAAGGACAAAGAATATTGTTGCAGTTAAATATAAAACAACATGGATCATATTGTTGACAACCCTGACAATAAATTATTAATTAAGCTGTATTATCATATGACCAAACGGCCCCGCCGGTGCGCTCCTATTAAAAACCATACAGAAAAGTCACGTGATGGGGTCCCTACGGGTTTGGGTGAGTGGGCCGCAAAAAGCTGTCGGGTCCGCTAAAAAAGGTGTAAGGACCCACTTGGTCACTGTGTGTTTGTGTCTGTGTGTTTTTTAAAGTTTGCGAAATTATGTCTGGTCATATGATAAAATGCTTATTGACTGAGTTATGTCGGGACGGATGGGAAAATATTTGTCTCTTAGTCATTCTGTACGGCCATGACCTCGAGCCAAATATTTTCCCGTCCGGCCACTCAGTCAATAAGTACATAATATTTACCATTAGTTGAACTTCCACGTCCCCTTGTCGCTGCACCACCTCTAGGTTGTGCTGTTGCTTTCCCTGACGTACCACTAGCCTTAGAAGCCACCCCAGGTTTCTGAGGAGTGGTGCAAATATTTTTTGTTTTCTTGTCTAATTCAAGTTTCACTTGTCGCTCTCTGTACCACCTTTGTTCACATAATTTCTCAGGTAACAACGTTCCTCCTGAAGGTTTGCCTTCTAATTCTAAGCTAATACGATAGCTGTCCTCAGATTCTTGTAAACCATCTTTACTATCACTGGCTGCTGGGTTGTTGTCATAGCAACGTAATTGAGCATCTCCCAGTAAGTAGATTGACTTACTGTTTGATGGTTGCAGCAATACAGCTTGCTGACACGTCTAAAGAAAGACATTCATACTTTCTTTTTTATGACCATTTATGAAACGTTAGGATAATGTATTATTTTATTATAAATGAATTAAAATTAAGATTATAAATTTTTCTCCAAACTACAAATGTAGCTAACAAAGTCAGTAGTTAAGGATGGTACCTTTTCTTGTAGCTCCAACACATGTTTTCCAGGTGGAATATTGGAGTTTTTAATCAGTGCTGACAGATTGTCACATCGACTCGTAACTAAGGTTTGCTCAATGGGCTTGATTTCATTTTCTGCTTCAAGAGCAAACTGAAGGAGTGAAGAATGAGCTTGAAATAGAATCCATTCCACTGAATGATATGTATCACCCCTGGCAACAAGTAAGCTCAACACACGTGTGCAAACAATGGCAGCACAGTGGTAGGCATTAGCTGCAGACATTACTCCAATATGAAATGATTGCACATTTCTCACTGTAAAAGCAATCATTTTATGAATTAAAGTGAATGGATTAAATAATAATTGTTTTGTCAACTATTACACTTTAACTTGGTAAATGAATTGCCATCACAAGTAATTTAGAAAATCTTTGTGAATGGGCAATACATAACATATGATATAACAGGAGAATAGTAGAAAACTATTATCAATATATCATAATTAATTTCTTACCTTGATCTGCCAATATCAAAAAGGCTTGAAGACAGTGAATATTAGATAGTGTCATAAGCTTGGATGCCATAAGCTCATGATTCCCATCATTTGTGATATGATTTAACATGTACTCTAGTCCTTCTGATATGTATCTGATGGCTTCATTCTTTTGTTTACCAGCTCCATTTGCTTGCTGAGCTAAAGCAAGGCCCAGGTAAAATCTAAAGAATTTTAAAGAAAATAAAGTTAGCTAATATTCAAAATATTATCAATATGTGAGATAGTTAACGTATAATTATGATTACCGTATGTGGAATCAACACCATAATGATCAATAGATTGACTGACAGCCATGTTCCATCATTGTCAACCATGACCAGTCATTGTCAATAGCTACATGTATCAACCACACTTGATTGTTGTTGATCAGGGCATTGATGACATTAATGGACATCACACTTCATGATTATTTTGTGTTGACAAGTTTTCTCATGGTATAATGATAACAGTACTGCATGGTGTCAGTGATGATCACAACTGCAATGATCATTAACAGGTAATAGCAATGATTGAAGATAATATTGGTGAATAAATACCTTGATTCAGTATTGGTTGGCTTAAGTCCTGTGGCAACTTGTAGTCTAGATACAGCCTCATTGTATTTACCTTGAAGTACAAGCATCCTACCAACATATAGGCTGTACAAGTAATTATCCACATTGCATGCTAAGGCATCCATATACTTGAAATATGCTTTACCTAAAGGCTCTTCCTCATTAATAGCAAGTAGAGCTGTCTTGTTAGCCTTTTATTCAATTTTGTAGAAAATGTAAAATCATTATTATTTTATAGGTAATAGTAGTTAGTAAGTAGTGCTTTCATCCTTCTACTTTTCACTGAAATATCACAACAGTATATTTAGAGTATCTGCATGTGTATGCTGCATGTAAAGGAAGTTACCTTTAAGGTCTGTTTGGATTTGAATGCATATAGCTGCTGTATATACTCAGCTTTATCAGATCTTCCTTGTTCTATAAGATAGTGGTATTCCTCATCTATGGCCTTTAGCTGTACAGAGAGAGGAGCATTTCTGCCAACACCACGCATCTCACATAGAGCTTGAATGTCATCTTCTTTGGAACTCTCTTTTGACTTGAAATTAAAATCTAATTCCATTTCTGAGGTTTTCTTTGAAAGAAAAAAGCTGGTTTGCTAAGATGTACATGAAGGTAAATAAAAAATATATTATAAAGTACCACTTGAGTACCATATTATATAATCTTGTTCTTATACGTGTAATAGAGTACCTGAAATTCAAAGCATTACAAGGCATGTTAAAGTGGTGAATTCTTCTAATTGATTGTTATTAAATGGAATCTACCTGAGGTTTCAGTCCATATAAATCCTGAGCATAATACAGTTCCTCAAATATTTGAGCAAGTCGAAAATGAAGATCAGCATCTTTAGGTTCAAGTTTAATAGCAGTAGCATACCACTCAGCTGCAGAATTGAGAAGATGTAATGGTGAAATATCACCGGAAAACTGTCCAGCACATCCTGTGAAGAGAGCACACACTTTGAGGCAATGCATACAGTAAGTAAGACTTTGTAAGTACAGTAAGTATTAACTAACCCCAAGTAAGTATTTGTACAGTAAGTAAGACTTT
>JAUUIK010026340.1:0-10093 GCA_032270385.1 Urticina crassicornis | reverse complement strand
TTGTCTTTGACTTTCACAAGACTTTAGATTCACTTACAGCGTGACGCCAATATGTATGACCACTATCAATGTATTTGCATACTTTTGGCACGAGAATTTGGCTGCCACATTTGGCTGTACACATTCCAGCGTGAACTGATTAAGTGATTGTAACTGAATGATTTGATTTGGAAATTGTATCTTGACAATAAATAGTTTTGTAGCTCTTGTACAATTTAAGTAATTATTTTAAATGTTCCTGTTAACTATTTATAAGTTAAAGTTATAAATTGAGAGTTAAACGAAATTAAAAACGATCGTAAGCTAAGAATGATTTGAAATTGCATCCAGGCATGTATCGTGATAGCCAAAAAGTTAGAAATGTACATAATGTACAAGAAAACGTATTCTAATGATCGAGAATATTATTTTCTTTTCCTTATTTTGTGGTTATGAATGTTTGTATCTGTTCTCTCTCTCTCTCTCTCTCTCTCTCTCTCTCTCTCTCTCTCTCTCTCTCTCTCTCTCTCTCTCTCTCTCTAGCTTTCAAAACTATCCCATGGAAGAAAAACGTCTCTAAAACAAGGGGGGCCGCGGCCCCCTCGTCCCCTCCCCTAAATCCTCCCTTGCTTGTTTATTTGGAGCACTGAGTCTGAGATGGATAATTAACAACTTGGAGTAAAATGGTTCCTGAATTTGAATTTGAAGTTGGAGCTCAAGCAAAAAAAGAAACAATCAAGTTTTCCAAACAATATTTTAATATTCTGCTACTTACCGACAAAGGCATTCAATATGTTCTCATCTAATCCTAACAATACAACTGAAGGCAAACTTAAGATGCTTAAATTCAACTACGTGCAAATACATGATCCAAACCAGCAACAAGCTTACTGGTAGTCACCATGGCATAGTGAGGAATTGAAAGTCGAAAAGAGGACTAGAAGGCAGGTGGAACGTCGTTGGTGCAGGTCTAAAAGTCCTCATGATCGTTTGAGATTTTGTAATCAGTGTAGATTGGTGTATAATTTGCTTACTTCTATACAATATCTGAATACTACTCTCAACTAATTAGTTCTGGTCCGAGAATGATCAAAATAAACTTTTTACAACTGTCAACAAATTACTGCACAAAGATCCTGAAGTCTGCTAACGAACTTGCCGAGACTTTTATTACTTTTTTCGATGACAAAATCAGGTTACTTCAGCAGTCATTAGATCAACATACTGTTAATATTTCTGACCCTACCGCGGATTTATCATTGTGTGATTGTAGTTTAGATTATTTTGAAAAAATATCTTCTGATGACCTGGGTAGCTTAATACAGTCTTCATTAGTAAAATCCTGTGATCTTGACCCTCTACCTGGGAAATTTCACCTATTTTCTTACCTATGCTGGCTAAAATTGTCAACTTGGATCTGGACTCTTCTACAATTCCCGACAAGTTATAAATTGCCATGCTAAATAAATAAACAAACAAATAAAGGCCTTTGTTTTACGAGGGTAGCACGTAATAGCTAATAGCTAATAAAAGTGTAGCCCTCGTCCAAACTCAACTCACATATGACGCCGAATCTGGGAATCGAACCCGGGGCCACAGTGGTGAGAGGCGAACTACGCCACCCACGCTTCCCATGATGAGACCCCTGCTAAAGAAACCTCATTTGGACCACACTTAACTTAAGAACTTTCGTACTGTTTCGAATCTACAGTTCCTCTCTAAAACAATTGAGAAAGTTGTAGCTCAACAAATTACTAACTATGTCGATAGGAATGACTTTTGTGAAACATTTCAAACAGCCTACAGAAAGTTTCATAGTACCGAGACTGCTCTCATTCGGGTCTATAACGACATATTGACAGCGCTAGATCAACAACATTCTGGTTCTTTTAGATATATCGGTAGCGTTCGATGCGATTGATCATGGAATTCTACGTTAAAGATTATACATCATCGTTTTGGTATACGCGATAAAGCTTTGATATGGTTTAATTATTATGTATCTGACCGCGTCCAGTTCGTAAAAGTTATGGATGGCATATCTACTTCTCGTATCAAGTATTTTATCAAGTTTTATAACATAGGTTCGATAGTACGCGTGCTCTGATTTGCTGATTCACCCACAAAAACCATGATCTATTATCCCGATAAACACACGCTAAGAAATCGGACTTTGATAAAACCAAAAAAAAAAAAGAAAGAAAAGAAGTGGCTGTCAAGAATGAGAAAGAAATACCGCCCTTTGATTTTGACAAGCTCAACCCAACATGCAAAGCAGTTTTTCTATATCCCAAACGGAATTGGCGGGTTACCGACACGATTTGGTACTTAAATCGTCCCCTCGGGATCAACAAGTTGGCCAAAATGATGAGTTAGTACAGCAGCAGGTCTAGCTAGTATCCGAAGTTTTTACAAACTGAATCACTCTGTAAGAGGTACGGCTATAACCCTTTGGTCAAAAGCTGGATTACCAGATTGCCAGATAATGGCAATTTCAGGCCATCGCAGTGAGTCAAGTCCGAAAAGCTATCTACCAGTCAACTTCGTCAATGCAGTGATGTCCTTGTAACTGCTCTAGAAGAGTTTTAACCAACCATCATACAGCATATTAATCAGCCTCAAATTGCTCAATGTAGATCAGGGATTCCGGATCCGCTCCATTCATCTGTTTCAGCCACGATGTCTCATCAGAGTGAACAAGCTTTCAACAGTTTGTTCAATAACTGTTCAATGAGCGACGTTCACATCACTTTCAACCGATACATTTATGCCTTTCCTTTCCTTAACTTTGACTGACACTTTCAGGTACAGTGTCTGCTATTCTTGTGTATTTGTAAGTTTACAAGAAACGTTTGTTGAGAAACGAGAGGAACTTCTACTTACAGAGTTTTCGGTTTTGAATTATAATTTTTGAAAAGCGCTCATTATTACGTGTACTGCATGTGATTGGTACACTCGCGAATCTAGAAAAGCCTATCGCGGCTTGTGATTTTCAAGCTTTCTCGTGTTCTCCCAACATCCCGCGCGCACTATTTCGGCGGTAAACCACAGACACGTGTCTTCTATTGCTTAAATAACCCTGAGATTATCTTCGAAAAAAATGTTAAACAGGCCTCGCTGCAATTTAAAAAACTTTGGAAGCACATCTTTTGCGGTTGCTGCTCCAAGTTTGTGGAACAATCTCCCCTTGTCAATAAGGAACTGTTCATCTGTAGGAACTTTAAAAAAAAAAACGTTTCTTTTTAATAAGGTTTTTCCAAATTAATTCTAGTGTTGACTGAATTTATTATATTTTATTTAAGCAATAACATCCATTTTCCATGTCTTTAGACTCTGTTATAAACACGCGGGATGTTGGGAGAACACGAGAACAGTTCAAAATCACGAGCCTCCTGGATTTTATTGCTTTTATAAAATAACAACCAACAAAATGTTGTGAAAAGTTTTTAATGCGCGTGATCAAAATACAATTCTCCATACAATCGTCAAATTTGGGGAATTCCCCGAACTCCGTGTAAAAACGTACAAAGTATGTCGTCAGCCAAACTTCAACTCTTGCTATAGATTTTATTTACATAATAGCTGCTAAAAGTAAGTTCGATAGGCTTTATGACAAGGTACTTAAAGTATAGGAGCAAAAACGAATTCAAAGACTTTTCTTCAAAAAAAAAACGGTTTTAAGGAGCGTTTTTACTGGTCTCGAAAGTTGATTTGCCTATTTTGAATCGAGTGCACGAGGAGAACATTTCGCCGAAGTTAAAGTTACTCTGACTCAGACTTTTAAAACATATTACTCCTGTGATCATCGACAAAAGCTTCTGGCCTTATTTCTGCCGGCTGGGCTGGCTTTACCCGTTCCTCAGTGTCACTGAGAACCAGAGAGAGAACGTTCAGAAACTGACCTGGATCTTTTTGATGGCGTAATCCTTTTAGTAGTACGAGACTAAGTCCAAATAAACTTTAGAGCTTTTTACCAATATTTTGTGAGCACAACCTTTCGCCGTGACGTGAATTATTTTTCATTTTCATTGAACACGTACTGCACAAATGCGCCACAATCCAGGCAAAGGTGCCATTCATTCATGTAAACAAATAAGCCGCACGCAAATGAAACAACTAAAAATATTTACAAATTAAAATTGTACACTTTATACATATTTCTGAGTAAAAATTATGTATTGTTATCGATGTGTTGAATACTAAAACAGTTATCCTGCTCGATCTTGTAGGATAACTGTTAAATATATTGTTATTTCCTTTATTTCACTAGTGAATGGTGGAACATACTGGATGTAGTCACCCTGGTTGTCTTCTTAGTCCTTGTTGCTCTTCGAGTTTTCACTTGGTCAGAACATGTCTCCGTATCACAAAACCGTCTGCTAGCAGTAGCCGGATATCTTTATGGTTTAAATGCCATGTTACTTACCTTCAGAGTGTTTGGTCTTATCATGGAATCCAAAAGATCCACAGGGTCTATTCAAATCGCTCTCTTCCAGATCATTGGTGCTGTTTTTGCAATTTTGGGTCAGTTTCTAGCAGCAATCCTGGCGTTTTCTCTCGCTATTACCAAAATTTACATTGCAGAAGCTTCCTACAATTCAGCGACTAACGCAACGTTCCATGGGTAAGCAATGACTTAATTTATTATATGGGAGGCTGGGGTCTGTTATATATGTCTCCTGATAAAAATGGAACAATTTGATTGGTTCTATAAGCTGTCAGAAATCAGCAGTCCAGATCGGCTTTCGGGACTGATTTTGTTTTTCTTCCATTATAACACATAGTTATTGACCGAGCGTATTCGGTCCGGAACGGGGGATAGTGGTATGTGGACCTCGCATCCGGTTCGATCCAGCTACCACAAGTAGCCAGCCAAATAATAAAGATCTCCTCTCAGCCCCTGGTCTCCTCTGCTGATAATCATTGCCGCCCCCGGTTTTTTGAATGAGGTATTTACCAAAACTGATTGGAAACAAAAGAAAAGGGTTTTTTTGGTAGGCTTATAAAACAAAGTTATTATTTAATTCAAGCTCTGATTTGGTTCTTGTCGACGGACTCACGGCGATTAGCACAGTTATTGTTGTAGGAGGATTCCCTATATACTTCGAAATTGTAAACATGTTTCATGTAGTAGTGCTTCAAACAGCTTCTACACTTACAGGTGTCCGGCCCCTTATTCCCTTGGACCACATAACTCGATTTTCCCCGTGCTGGGCCAGGCGTCATAATTGAACGGCGACCAGAGTGACGATGAAAGTATTTTCATATCAATATATTTGATTATTTAATTTTCTCCAGGTTATGCGGAAATCAAAATGGACTCCATTGGTAAGTTCCATATTCTGATTTCAATTTTAACAAAAAACGTTTTAGACCAGCAACGTAACGTTTCTTAATGTAATGAAATATGTAGGTTTTACAACAAACTATATTTAGTATTTGCTAATGAAATGTTTTGACAAAATCCAGTCAGACATCTTATAATGCAATGGTACTGAAACTTTAAAGTATTACTATCATGAAATTTTACCGTTTTTGATTATCCTTTTTTCCAACTCATACGAAAATACATTAGTTTGGGAACACACAATGTCCTTTTCTGTGTCTATTAGTGCAGCGAGTAACGAGAACTTTGACTTTAAAATGGCGAAGACAGCCGTCCGCCATTTTGTTTTTGCATATATATCTGACGTCATCGGCTTAACACACCAAGTCTTATTTACAAGCTAATATGTCTTCAAATGCAAGTTCAAGTTTCAAATATCTTTTTATTTCCAAAAAGTAGGAGGAAGAGATATCTAATCAACGCAATATATCAATTATGCGCTTCTCACACAATTTAGGTTAAGCCGATGACGTCGATTCCATTCACCTCCGAGTTTGTACAAAATGCAGAAGCCTTGGAAGAAGCCTTTTAAAAACATGCTTAAAAACGCACTTCTATTTGGAAGTTTAAAAAATGCATTTACCCATTTATCACATAGGTATTGATGACTATTCCTACAGATTTTCGCGGGCATTCATAAAGAAGGCAACATTTCATAATAGTAGCACTTTAACTTCTAACCTATTTTCAATAAATTTCCAAAATAATTTCTTCTAAGATTAGAGCAAAAACAAAAGTCTTGCAATTCGAAGCGCGCGAGTGAAAAATAGAATTTCAGGGGCTAAATGAAACGAATGTTTGGCCATATGGGAACCAAGGAAAACAGAACTCGGATACTAAGTCTTAACGATGCTTAATAGGACGTTTGCATGATGGCGTCATTTGACTACCACTACTAGAATACATTGCCTATTTTCTTTTGTTAGATAATTACTATCGATTATCTTACTAGTCTCACGAGGGAATAAAAATCTGAATAAGAAAGAAATTCGCAAAGCATTCTGGTAGTGGTAGTCAAATGACTCCATCATGTAAACGTCATATTGCTTAAAATTCTCTTTTCTTTAAGTTGGTGGAGTTCCACAGGGTATCTTACTTGGTCCCTTCTGGGGATCACTGAGCTTGATCCACTGCAATCTTCAGACGATACTTCAGATGACCTTGCTAAATTACTGTACGGTATATTCTTGATAATGGGTGTAGTGATGTTGATGAACATGATGATCGCTCTATTGTCCAACACATATAAGTATGTTGAGGTAAAACGACTTAAGATTAACTTTCTAATATCTATATTATTAAAATAGGTATGTCTGTTTGTGCCCCTCAGCCTTCTGATTGGGCGATATCGACACCGATAAAAATTCAGGACTTTTGATCCGACGGTTTATTTCTGTTTTGACATCTCGCTGTGATCTGTCTTGAGTTCTCTTTCTCCATTCAATTTAAAGAACTACTCATATATTTCTGTACGATTTGAACTGACACTAATAAAACCTAGATGCAGCTCAGGATTTTTTTCAATAACGCACTTCTAACGATGCGAAAAACGAGCGAATTCATTTTTTGTCGAGTCTCCGATCCAGCATGGAATTAATCCTACTATAGTTACGTCTTCTTTTTATGCTTTCTTCCATCCAAATCTCATAAACCCGTCATGATGTGACTTATTACGATTACTATAAACAGTGTGGTATTCGCATGTGCTTGAAATGTATTTTGTAATGTGGTTTGATGTGCTTTCCTTTTCTCTATACACTTTCAGCCAGATGGAGATCTACAAACACTGCTTCGAAGAATTACAATACAAACTCAGTAAAAACGTGCAGTTTATTGCACCATAAGCTATGTACAAACGTTGCTTAAGTCAAAAGGGTATCAATGGACAATACATCTCCAAAAGCATTCCAAACTACACATAGTATATTGTAGATCTTCGCAAAATTTATATATTCTCCAGACGTCAGCGAGAAACGTCCTTCCGCCTATTCAAACGAATTAACAACAAATATCACACTACAACAAAATCCGAAGCTTCTTTCTTTACAAACATTAATTATAAACATTTCCTACGTCACTTTGAAAATAGTAATGACAGACCACATGACACGCAACGTGAAAGCTATTGTTGTTTTTGACTGACAGTCGCTCAAGCAACAGGAAGTTTCCGTCCTCTGAGTTAACGGAGAAAAAGGATTTACAAAAGCCTTGCGGCAGGCGTTCCCTTCTCCCTCTCTCTCCCTTCCCAGTCCCCCTCTCTTTTCTCTCCCCAATCCCCCTTCGCGCCAATAAGGTCTATTTACCTTAAAAATAATTTTCCTTCAGGATAACGCGGTCAACATGTGGTCATACAAGAAGGCCACCACAATCAGGACCTACAGCAACTACCATCCTGTTCCCGTTCCTTTTAATGTCATTTCACTGTCTTTTAAGCTTCTTCGACACATCTACAGAACTATATACTGTACCAAATGCAAAAAGGCAAATCAAGGAGACAAGGTATGTCGGTAATGTTCCAAAACAAAGTCTTGACAATTCTGATTTATCAAATTCATTTCCTATTTCAACTCATAACACATTTTAAAACGTCAGCCATTTTGCCTCACGATTTGTCTTAAGGGTAACACTAAATGTTTAAACACTATGCAGCCATAGGCGCAAAAAAAGGCAGTCTGCAAAGGCCCCAAACCCATTTTATTGTTAAATCTAGCTGTATTAGCTACGATTTATGAGTTTCCTCTCATTGATAATAGAATAATAATTTTACTAATAATTTGCCAAATTGCTTTCCCATTTTCACTCTTATAACATAGAGAGCAAAATTTCTTTTTATTTATTTATTGAGGGTACAATTACTTAAGCGCGCACAGGTTCCCTTTAATTTAGAATTTTGTAATTTATATTATAAACAAGTAATCGCAATGGGTTCTCGTATAATTAAATATCCATATGAATTCACTTTGACAGCAACAAGAGATCTTCAATATTACTATTAATCTATAGAAGCAGTAAATGTTACTCAAAATAAATAAAGTTAAATGAGCTGAGTATTAACTACTATATAAGACAATTATAAATTTAAAAATTGCAGGTTATGATAAAAGCTAACACATTAAGAAAAAGGCTAAGCTAATATTACAATTACAGAGAATAATAATAGAGTCATTCATAAACTGGCCACTACTAATTAGCAGTTTGTGTTTATTAGATGCAAACGAACAAAAGAAGACAAAACATTTAGCGTCTAATAATTGTTATTTGATTAATGAGTAATGCCCATGTTTATTGAAATGACTCTAATGATAACAAAATAATAATAATAAATAAAAAAACAAGTGAAAAGAAATCAGTAAGAAATAGAAGGTACCAATTCATTCATAAGACTCAATGAAAATTGTTTTACGTTTTTGTTTGAATGTTTTAAGGTAGTTCGGGACCCTTGCTACTGCGCATCTCGCACGCGCACGATTTTTGTATACCTTTGAGTGGGGAGTTAGTATAGGTAATCGTATGGGGCCGAGTAAAATTAAGGATTGTTTTCACGAGGGTTTTCAAGGTTTTGAAATTGCCCGAGTCGCGAAGCGACATGGGCAATTTCAAAACTTTGAAAATACAAGTGAAATGAATCCTTAATTTTACAAGGAACCATACGATTACCCGTTTATCATATGATCGTTTATCATATACAAGGCAAAATTCAACGAAAAAATCCGTCTTTAAGAAACCAATATAATGCCCGCGCGCTGTCAATCATCCTGAACTATCAAATCAAACGTAGTCATGATTCAAAAGAATTTTACTTAGAGTTCAAACGTGTCATTTTCTAGTAAAAAAAAAATATTTTCTAGTAATTCGGCCCCGAATTACGGAAAAAAGCCCTCCTTCATTAGTAAATCATCATCAAGTAATTTTGCCCTGTATGTGATAAAAGGATTGTAATATAATGAAAGCTAGCGCAAATGTTGTCAAAAAATAGCCTTTCATAATGACACATGTTCGAAAAAAATGTACACTGATAAGGAGTAGTCGCTAAGCCACTAGTGCCCAGTCCCAACATGACAAAAACACATAATTTAGATGATTTTTCGACCTTTTTTCAGTCCCAGCGCTTTAGTTAATACGGTGACCCCCTGTTTTTATTACATTTTAAATTTTGGAATTTCATAGTCTTTTTAAGTCGCAAATAAAAATTGCATTGTTTTGGATAGTATTTTGTAGTAATTTTAACTTTGTGCGGTCGTTCCTTAAACTTTCTTTGAAGATTTGTTTCCTGCTTTTGTGTCGTAAAACAGATCCACAGAGCTCCGATTATTTAAAATATCGTAGGAGACACGGTTTCCAGTGTTCTAGCCATACCCCCAAAACGAGAGGGCTATTCATGAATTACCGTATTTACTCGTGTATAAGTCGACCCCCATTTTTTGGACTCAAAATCCTGTATTTTTTATATCACTCGTGTATAAGACGACCCGAATATTTATTGAACTGATAAGATGCCACAATTGATGAATTAAAGAAAATGCAATTCATTTCTTAGCGTATTTTGGAAAGAAAATTCTTCAAACACGGCGAATTCATTTGTTTACCATAACACAAAAGTCGAGAAGGACTGGTAATTTGCACGTGCTCAAGGTGACAAAATGACCGCCACCACCGAAGTAAAAACAATCTTTCCCAGCTGTTTCCTTTGTGTTGGCTTGTCATATCATCGTTTAAAACATTTTTTGA
>JAUUIK010026229.1:0-10094 GCA_032270385.1 Urticina crassicornis | reverse complement strand
ACACTCCTAAAGCCAAGGGCGAAGCAAGTATCACGACAAGAGATCAGTAACGTCATAAATCGTACAATGAATTTTCTCGAACTCCTGACCAACGACAGTGCAGATTCAAGTAAAAGCGCCTCTAGAACTGAAAAGTTTTAATTCTTGCAGGACAGGGACTTTGCCGATGTAGGTTGAAACATTTAATTAACTGCACTGAAACTGGAGCAATAATCAGCATAGCTAATACAAACCCAGCAGAAACATCGAAAACAAGTAGAAACTTGATTGAGTTGAATAACGCCATAACCGAGAGGAAATGAAAGCTTTATTAAGCTGAAATAATTACCATGATATTTCTAAAATTTCCCGGCCTTGAAGTATAAACGGCTCAGTCGATGTGTGTAAAACCTCACGCAGAGCTTCATGTGATGATTGCTGTATCCCCCGAGTGTTGCTCAAGGTGATCGAGCAAACTGACAGAACATTTTGAACAAATAAACAGAACAATGACATGAACTATACTGACAATTATTACCTTGATTAAAATATAAATTGTAAAATACCGTTGCTATGAAACCCGGCCATTTCTAGAACAATAAACGGGGGAGGAAGAAAGAAAGAAAGAAATGCCATGTATAGGTAATCTAGATATGCTAGACTTGTAATTTTTTCATAAAAGCTTTACTCTTTGCGATAATGTACAATCGAATATTCTAAACATGTATTTTCTTAGTATAGAAACTTTAATCTTTACGATAATGGCAGACAAAGATGAGCAAGTACAATCGAACAGAATTTTTTTTTGCTAACTTTGAGCCGTTAATACAGTACAAAACACGCCATTCAAGCAGGACTGATTGCATATGATAATCGCGCTCCAACTAGTAGACTTAGTTCCTATTTTATTTACTGAAGCCTTATGAGCGGTAGTGAGAAAGCACAAGCTGTGTAACTTTTGAATTTAAATAATAATCTTGAGCAGAATTAATTTTGATTCGGAATCTGAAAAATATGCGATATTTGTTTATCTTTTCTTTCTCTACGACTCCTAGAATCTAAGATCACTCATTTATAAATCTTTCTGATTTTATAATAAAGTGGTTTGCTATAATTTCGCAAAAGATATTAACTTATTCCGGCTTGTGTACTCATTTAAAACTTTTATTTTCAATCGTAGAATTCTACTTACGAATAGTTAGTATCCCGAAGGCGCACTTCAAAGCTGTGGATATTTGCTTCACACAAGAAATCGATGTAAAATTATTTATTTTTAATTTTACTTACGAATAGTTACCCTGAAGGAGTACTTCAATGTGGGTATTTGTTTTCACGTTGTTATTAAACCCTTTTGTTTCGCACAAGAAATCGATGTAAAATTATTTATTTTTAATTTTACTTACGAATAGCTATCCTGAAGGCGCACTCCAATGTGGGATTTGTTTTCACGTTATTATTAAACCCTTTTGTTTCGCACAAGAAATCAATGTAAAATTATATATTTTTATATTTTACTTACGAATAGTTACCCTGAAGGAGTACTTCAATGTGGATATTTGTTTTCACGTTGTTATTAAACCCTTTTGTTTCGCACAAGAAATCGATGTAAAATTATTTATTTTTAATTTTACTTACGAATAGCTATCCTGAAGGCGCACTCCAATGTGGGATTTGTTTTCACGTTATTATTAAACCCTTTTGTTTCGCACAAGAAATCAATGTAAAATTATATATTTTTATATTTTACTTACGAATAGTTACCCTGAAGGAGTACTTCAATGTGGATATTTGTTTTCACGTTATTATTAAACCCTTTTGTTTCGCACAAGAAATCATACACCAATGTAAAATTATTTATTTTTAAATTTTACTTACGAATAGTTATCCTGAAGGAGTACTTCAATGTGGGTATTTGTTTTCACGTTATTATTAAACCCTTTTGTTTCGCACAAGAAATCAATGCAAGCGGAAAAGGGTAATATTAATCTCTGATATCCAATTTATGCTGTTTGGAAACTGAGAGACGGTAAAACTAATAAAAAAGACGAAAGAAAATCCGATTATCGAAGTCTAATAATAATTCAAATCTCCTGTTTTTTAGAACTGTATTCCTTTTTAATGACTTTTGTCTGGATATTTCCCCAAGAAACAATTCGTTGGATCTTTGTATTTAAGAGTGTGTTTATAGCCTTAAGTGATATGTGCGTGGTGTTTCTCGAGTAATGTTTGAAATGATTTGTCGTATTTATGTAAGTGTAAGATGGAGATGTCTGAGGCAAAGAACGATTGTAGGGTAAACTTACTAAAGCATGAAATTAGCTTCATCAGCGAATTCAAACAGAAAATCCTAAATACAGGGAATCAAAAGGCTTTTCAATCTGGTTTTCTAAGACGAACTTGTATCTCCCAGAAAAAAGTCCGCGTGATTTTTCACGAGTGTATTGTGATTTTCAAATCAAAATGTAAATGGTGGCAGCGGCGGTTGATAAATTCTTTCGCTGTATATTATACAAATCATGTATTGTTTTGTTATAAACAATGCCCCGGGTAATTTTAGGCGGGTTATTTATAAATATATCAGCCTAAGAGTTTCCACTTTCCGCAAAGATCTTAATCACTGATTCCAGTGTTTTCTCTAGTTCAAAAGTGGAATTTCGAAAACCCGGAAATGGTTAAGAATCGTTTAAAAAACTAAGTCAGATTTTCTAGTTTGAACTGATGAGAGAAGCCGACCAGATCAGTCCTTTCTCTATACATCCCAACTTGCAGCTGTGTTGACTTTTCTCTCTAACGGTGTCAGAAAAAGTCTTACATTATTAAAATAAACTAAGATCTCTTTGTATTGCTCTTTACCTATCACCGATCATTACAGAAAAATCGTAGCAAAACTGTAGTGACAAATTAGCTTGAGTCTGAAAATAGTCTCGGCCACCAAAAAAAAAAAAAAAAACATGCTGGGAGACCAAAACCTTTACTATCTGATAGCACTAATGCAGTCGTACGGTCATATGTGTTTTCGCCGTGCAGTGTATCACACATTTACCTATACTCATTTGGAATATATAGATGTACAAGATCTTAGTGACATTGACCGATCGAAACGTCAATTACAGGGGAGATAAATCAGTGGATGATTATTATGGATAGACCCTTATCGAAGGTGAGTTTATTTCCCTTAAGATGATTGTCTTGAATGGAAGTCTTTTGCTTCATTATCTTTGCTGTCCTTTTTTTCATTAAATCTTTTGAGAGATGTTTTGCCAGTCCTTATTTCACTTAGTTGCTATGCCTCTAAATACAAATGCTGGTGTCAGCGCCGCCAACTCATGGACGGCAACGGCCAATCAGCGAATGTCATGTTTTCAGAATGGTAATTTACAATAGATGCCGCCTTAAAGTGTAAATCAATTGAGCACCGGAATTGTACGGAATTAGGGAATCCATCTAACTGCGCCAGAGATGAATGGATAAATATATCACATAGGTGAATGGCAGGCTCTCCAGATGGCATAAAGAGATAAGCCGCTGCATATAAGGCAGGCACAATGAATGTCAAAGTCGAACAGTAAAAACATCATCTGCTATAGCATTGCATCCAGCGTCAGATCTTGTCTGCTTAATACAACTGAATTGTGGTCCCAAGCAAGGAAACAGTCTTCATCAGTCTTAAACAAAGGGGATTACCAACTTGATCGATACGGTCTCGATACGACCACAAGGCATGGAAAACGAGACATCCTTCAATGCTTCCCTTACCAAGAACCTTACTAGGAATTTACCACAGCAGATTTCAGACTATGAAGTCGGTTTACAAGCCACTGTTCTCGTCCTCATCCTAATTGTGGCCAGCGTCGGGAACGGGTTCGTTGGGTTTTGTGTATTCACACACAAAAATCTTCAAGTTCCTACAAATTACTTCCTCGTTAGCCTAGCCACAGCAGACTTTTTGTTTGCAATTTTAGCGCTGCCATTTCGTATCTACGACGTGTTGGAAAAATACGTGTGGCGTCTGGGTCTTGCTGCATGCCGGTTCTGGGTATGGCTTGACTTGCTCTTCTGCTCCGCGTCCATCGCGAGCTTGGCTGCCATTAGTGTCGATCGTTACTTAAAAATCTCTTCCCCTTTGACGTACAACTCGAGGATGACTCGTAAGCGCGTTCGCTTTACATTGGGTTTACTCTGGGTGTATTCTGCTATACTCTCGAGCCTTTTGCTTGTGGAATGGTCACCTGATCCAGCTGATTTGGCCAGGGGAACTATAGTTGAGAATGGACTTTGTCGAAGCGATGATAAGATTTTCCTGACTATCATCTCGGTCATTGGATTTTTCGCGCCTTTGACAATAATGTTACTTATGTATTTCTTCGTCTTCAAAGTTGCTGTCGTTCAGGCTACGCGAGTTGCGCGACAGCAAGAATCTCTGAGAGGACTATCAAAGAAGACTCGCAAGCGGCGAACCAAATCTTCAATCGCTCTACTGGAAGTCAAGGCGACTAAAACCCTGATAATTCTACTAAGCGTATTCTGTATATGTTGGTGTCCCTATTTCATCATATCTCTGATAAGTTTGCATAAAATAGAACTGTTTTATCGTTTGCCAGACTGGTGCAGACAGGTACTTAAAATTGTGTGTGTGAACTTCCTTCCCAACGTGAACGCCGCGCTGGACCCTATCGTCTACACGACGAACAACCATCAATTCAGGACAGTAATTAGACGAATGTTGCGCAAGCAAAGAGAGCGGGCAAGAGGAATAGTTTCATCGGTTTATTCCGAGGGATTATATTCTGTGAGTGCCGAGTCTAGAGGCCGTAGAAGCTCGTCGCTACGAACCAGGAGCACGTCGGCCATGAAAAACTCCTTGACGCCCTTGCCTCTGCTCAGTCAAAAAGCACAATGAGTGACTTAACACTTGGGGATTAATGATTATAAAACCCACTGACAATGCTGTAGTATCAGGATAGTCGTTGACAAACTGTTTCCCATATGTTATGATTGCAAAACTAAACCTGACAATGGTTCCTTTTTACAACATGAAATGTTGATAATTCCTTCATTTACTTTGTATCTTATGGTAAAAACTGAACTTCCATTTAAATTTATTTAAAAAATTCAATTTTCAAGGGTAAAAGGTAACGATTCTAAATGGTGTTCATCAGTTGATAGTAGTTTCAATGTCAATCCGAGTTGATTGATTCACTGATTGAAAAACTGAAACTCGAAATCTTAATTAATTACGGACGAGTCTTTTGGCAAAATTGTAAATTATATACCCTAAGGCTCGCATTACGTGGGGCCTCGAGTACTATGACATTACCAGAAACTGTCACAACAAGGTTTCTCTTCTTTAGAATTAAAAACCTAAATACTTAAATCATTAAAGATGAAAAAATACCCAATATGAGGCATCTGAATGGCGCTAAGGTGTCTGCAGTCATGATGTGAGGTTGACCAAATGGCTGTTACATTCTAGTGGTATTAAATAAGCTAGTACGAACGTAAGCGGGATTACAAGTAATACAAGTGTCAGAGGTGACAGTTGAATCCATGGAACACGGTTTGAGGAGATGGCTTAAGGACTTTTTAAGATATATCTTCGATGACCTCAAAAGCGATATTGCCTTGTAATACTAGCATAGCATCCATTACGGATTGCTTGTTGCCTGCTTTAAAACGTGTGAGGAAAATAAAAAAGAAACATAGGGTAATGATCAATTTGGTCCTCCTTGTTTTTCTTTTGATTGTGGTTTTTCCCAATACGGTCCAAACAAAAAGAAAAAAAAAATCCCCACGCTATTGAGTAAACCACTTTTATCTTGCTACCGTCGATATCTCATAGTTCCAAGTAGATTAACCTAAGCCGTCTACTGTGAGTATTGCTAAATGTGGTGTAAGCGAGCCTTGTCGTATATTTGTTACAAATTGACCAAAATATTCAAGAATATCGGCGCGCTTTTGAGCTTGACATCTAAAAAGAAGTCAGAACTGTAAAACGTATACGTATGTAATACCCATGGACGATACATATTTCTGTATCAGTCTAGAAGAAGGAAATAATCATTATCACATTACTGATATCTTTATTTGTCGGAGATTTAAATCAAACAAACGTTGAAGTCAAACGAACACTCAACCGCAAGTTTTTCATTATTTTCTTGTTTCGCCAACGAAATTGAAACAAGTGAATAAGTATATATTGACTTTGTCTGGATTTAAAATTACTTTTTTTTTCAAAGTTGTTTTTTCGTAAAGCCGACTTGATCCTTCGGCAGCTGTCCTTCTCCGCATAGAACCTGTTTGAACTGTCGTTAAGAAACGGTCGAATTTACAATATCTTTCCCCCAAAGCTTCGATCTAAATCTGTATCTTTCTGAATCCTTTTTAATTTAGGATTTTCCTTAAGTAAATACGACGATATTGATTATTGGTCATGATTCGCGAGCCTTATAGCGAAAACGCCAATTACTGTTCCGAGCCATAAGTTATCGCCTACAGCAGCAGTCTGCGTATTGACCGAAGACAAATTAATTTTACACCCTTTTTGACAACCGACGTTTAGAGCCCAAAGATATGCGTAAGCATATCTGTAGAATGTAAATTTTTTTTAACTACGAAAAATAATGTCATTTTTAATCCTTATGCTGACGATGTCGCTCAACACATTATGCAAATCTTTACCAATAGATTACCCGGAAATCTGTACATTTTATCAATATAGACGTCATATTGAATAATAATCAGCTCTTTATTCCTTTAAGTTCTTTTCGATTTCACAAAGTTAGAACAGCGCGAAATTGCGAGATTTTTCCACACCCAAAAAAGAACCCAATAATCGTCTCCTTCATTAAAATTAATGAATTTGTTTATTTGTTAAAACCAAATTTTTAATAGATTTTATATTGGCATTGATTATAGGGGTTCGTATGTGTACGTAATTGCCGTTTGTGGGTGAATGATGAACCAATTCATTATGGTTTTCTAGTATAATTCTTAAGTGTTAGCGATAGTTTGGCTTTCTGGTGCCGCTTTTCTTTATATTCTAAAATAAGTGGTTATAATAGTGTGAGGAAATGTCAGAGAAGTACCCGTCAGTGAGTGATGACCAATCCGTTTGTACTTGATCACAAATCATTTCCTCGTGTTTGTCAGGATTGTGACTTTGGACCAGTGCACGAGATTCTATCTATTAGTGATCTCAAGCCTTCTGAAGATATGAATATACTACATGACAATGATTATGAAATATTTAGTGGTCGTTGTCTATTCAGTCTTCAGTGAAGTCAGTGAATATATATTGCGTCATTTGGGAAGCCACTAAAATGTTACTTAATTCAAGCTAAAACTTTTACTTGGAAAAGAGATGTTTTCACCCAAAAAATAAAAGCAAAAAATACAATGAAAGAATGGAAAATAAAGGAAAATATTTTTTTCAAAGATTAAAATAAGAAAGACAGACGGCGAAGGAGGAGGAGACTGATATGATCTGTGAATGCTTTAAAAGCTATTAAATTGATTGAACTCGTATCACGAAGTGTTGATAATATGCCCAACATTTACACCGATTATCTCTAAAAGGTCCCAATTTTGTTTCTGTTATTCCTGCAGCCAGGCGCTTCCTCTTAGATCCCGTTTCGTTGAAGTAATACCAGTCGCAGAGAGACCGACACAATTATAGATTTTAAAAGGATAATCGATGAAAAATACTGAAGTTTCTTTCTTAATGAATAGTTGACTTAAGAAACAATCATATCGCGATGAATATCAAGGTTATTGGAAAGGTTTTGCCTTCAGAGCACACCGCTCAACTTTACTTCAAGGTTATATTTTACAGGTGGTTGCGCTTTGATCTAGAAAACACTAACGAGCACATCAATTTGTCACTTTGTGGTATTTGTCTAATGAGTTGGTCAATGGAAAGTTCCATTAATTCTTTCCTCAAAAACAATCAGTTTTGCGCACTCCAAACATTACGAGCTATATACACTATATCAGGCCAGTTTTAATCGCTCACTTAATCGCACATACGAGTCTTATAAACTGTCGGTATGCTACTTCTTTGGAACTATCTGCAGTGACACTATTAAAATACACCCAAAGAAGCTAAGAATTGGCATACTTCGAAGCTCATTAATAATGTCGACAAAGCTGCTTTTTATGAAGGCGGAGGGCATAATAGGTTGATAAATGGTTTGAGGAGTCGATCCGCCTTGCGCACTTACTCATCAGCAATTAAAGTGACACCATTTGATACATTAATTTCTGGTAATTTTCAAGCAAATCGTACAATTTTCTTTTCACAATTATTTAACTGTTTTAAATTCATTCATTTCTGTGAACTATACAAACCGGCATGAAACAATAAGTTAGGTTAAACTGGTTTGTTTCTATCGGATCGCTGAAAACGCTGCGACATCGCTGAAAAATGTGCCCAATAATAGTATAACAATCATATTAAAACATAGCTAACGATTATTTAACAAATAAAGAAGGCGGCTAAACCATGTTTTATACTGTGATAAAACTCGACGGACATTTGAAAACACGAGAGAAATGTTAAAACCACGAGCCGAATAAAACATGGCTTAGTAGCTGTACTACTGGGCAATGTGGCTACTTTCAGTTCGCTGAAAAACTATATATGCCCAACAATCATATTAGCTAAAATAAACCCGCATATATAGTAGTAGTCACACACAGAAATAAAATTGGAAGAAAAAAGAAAGAATTAACTTAGTGTAGGACATATGGTACCTAGAAATAACTAAAAAGCTAATCTAGCTAGATATCAAGATAGATAGCATATGGTTTCCATTTGATCAGCGCTAATGACCATGCACATCTACGATCGCTAACAAAAGTTCCCCGGCAGCTATGATAGTGATCATCTTGAAACATATCATTGTTACATATAAGAGACGTGTACGTAATCAATAAATTCAGATTCTGACTTGCTCCGTATATATATATATATATTGCTAAATGATTCAACCATTAGAAAGGGCCAGTGGTCTTAATTTGTCAATTCTAGAATTCCCATTATTATAGAAAGATCTACTGAATTCGATCAACCACAACCCACACTAAAACAACAGAGCCATAAAACCATCATCGTAAATATTAAAATGTCGTTAAATGTACTTTTAACATTTCGATTAGGGTCGTTTTTGCGAATGTCATTGATATGGTCACGAATACGATCACCCAAGCGACGGGTTGTTTCTGTGTACAGGAGGTTACAGCATGCATATATAGTTATAATATAGAGAGGAATAGTCCCCTCTATTAACTATGGCTACAGTCGAAACTGTAATCATGATCATGATGATCGGTGATATAACATCAGGTGCGGACACGCCTTTAGGAACGGTCTTATGCCTTTTTCATTCGCCAATTTGCGATATCTATATTTACAACGGGTGAAATGTGACTGGATCCGCCACTGTAAATGATACATATTTAGGAGCTGTGACTTTGGCCGGTTTGCGCAGTGGTGCGAGGGCAAGCTTGTAATATTGCGAGGACATTGATGTGTTCTAGATTGTTTATCAGAAGTTAATTGTTTACCTTTGACAAGAAATTACGAAGGAAACGGTCGCTTTTAAACGAACATAATTAAGGCCGGTGCAGGACTGATCAGAAATACCTCATAATTAATTTCAAATCACCGCGATTGATAATAGGCTAAATACCATGGTTAA
Source organism: Urticina crassicornis (assembly GCA_032270385.1). Taxonomy (NCBI): domain Eukaryota; kingdom Metazoa; phylum Cnidaria; class Anthozoa; order Actiniaria; family Actiniidae; genus Urticina; species Urticina crassicornis. Next base: position 417 of record JAUUIK010026229.1, on the reverse strand, counting down.
CAGAATGAAAGGTCACGGTGATAGAACACAGTTTGTTGTTAGAATCACGACTTCTAGGTTTGAGGCTTAGGCTTAATACCATGGTTAACAGAATGAAAGGTTATAGCGATAGAATACAGTTCGTTGTTAGAATCACGACTTCTAGGTTTGAGGATTAGGCTTAATACCATGGTTAACAGAATGAAAGGTTATGGTGATAGAATACAGTTCGTTGTTAGAATCACGACTTCTAGGTTTGAGGATTAGGCTTAATACCATGGTTAACAGAATGAAAGGTTATGGTGATAGAATACAGTTCGTTGTTAGAATCACGACTTCTAGGTTTGAGGATTAGGCTTAATACCATGGTTAACAGAATGAAAGGTTATGGTGATAGAATACAGTTCGTTGTTAGAATCACGACTTCTAGGTTTGAGG
>JAUUIK010025675.1:0-10113 GCA_032270385.1 Urticina crassicornis | reverse complement strand
ATTCGATCAAGTAAAATTAGCCACATACATTTACTGTATTTTCAGACACAAGGCAATAGCTTGGGCTACCTGTGGTTCAACCGCCGTGGCCAGCTACAAATATACATGAAAAAAGTTCTCAATTTTGATTGGCTGAGAGAAGTGCACTTTTAAGCAAACAGTGCAGAATTCAGGAAATACAATGACAATTTCTTAGAGCATAAAGCATTCTGAATGGCTAATAAAAAATGAAACACACAGTGAACCAATCAAAAACGACCTCTAAAAAGCGGAAAATTTACAAAGAAAAATGAAGGAAAAGATTCCAAGCGTAAACAAATGGCCGGCTCGACCGAAACTACATTAGAAGAGCTCAAAAACAGCTCTAAAAATGAAAATTGTAAACTGTACTTTGTTTTGGTTGAGTGCGTGGAAAAACTGGTGTGTTGAGAAAGGAATTGTAGATAAAATCAAATCGAAAAATCGCCCTAAAAATCGCCAGGGCTCACGAGAGTGAGAATTAATTCCAAATTGAACTCGAAACCGTATGATTACCCATACAAATCAGCATTTTTATGAAATAAAAAGCTACTTAATTGGTTACAGTTAGCTATGGAATACCGTATCAAGGACATTTCGCGCGATTTCTGTCCAAGCCAAGAATCGAGGTATTTGGATAAATTGATCATTATTTCTAGCTCGTGTCGTGTTTTTTTTTCGTGGGTGAATTTGTTTTAATTGTTGCGTGGTTGTCCGGCCTGATGGTACTCCGAGCGCACACATGTTCTGTTTCTCCTCTGTACTTATTTAATTAATATTAGCGATTAGTTTTTCAAATACACTTGTACACGTTTACTTTATATCTTTAATACTAGAGATCTTACAGATAATGAACTAAGAGTCATTGAAAAAGATATGTTCACAGGAGCGGAATATCTATTGACGCTGTAAGTAGCGATCATTAAAAGCATAATCGGATGATCATGCAAACATTAATAATTATTATATACATATCCCCGGTACGTGAGATATCGCGCGCTCCGATTGGTTCCCTGCTACTAGGCTATCAGCTCATATCCTACTAGCAGAAAAAGACAAAACATAAGTGAAGGATTTACCGAAGAAAGGCAAGCTTAATTTCTAGTTTTAAACCAAAAAGATCACCCAAAAACCCAAGCAAAGAATCTAGTCGGATACAAGCATATTTAAAGGTAAGATAATTAGTTAAAAAGAATGTTTTCTGTGGTTTCTACGAAATATAATGTTTGTTTTCGTTCGCCGAATCAAAATCATGTGCTCAAGTTTGTCAATCCCAAGAAAGTTTGTGAAAGAAATTGCCGAAGAAAAATTCAAAATCCTGGATGAAACTCCAGCTCTATAAACACAATAAGTACAATAGTAGTTAAATTGAAGAGAATCATCGATAGAATATCCACATTGAAGTGAAAGACAACATTTTTTTTTCTTCGTGTAAACACGCCCGGCTAAATTTAACTCATGTAAAACATAAAAATTATTATTCACTGATGTCAACTTTCGAACTATTATTTCAGCTCAATTTGTTTAAATGTCAATCACCATCCTATTTATCGACTCTGTTTTTATTTTTTACTTATTCTTGACTTTCAAGTAAGATTGAGTATTTTTGCATTGAAAAACACCTTAATCTGCATATCAAAACAGAAATCAAAGTTTGCTGAGACAGTCCTGCTTTACGTGAATAAATAACTTCATAAAAGTTTGTAGAAAACAGTTGTAAGTGAATAAGGATATGGGGATGGTTCTGCATATTACCGGGAATATGTATGTAATAAAACAATTATTATACTCACTCTCGTCGTCGTACTGAGCTCATGCCTCGTCGGCTATGAGCTCATGTACAACTTGAGTTCGTGAATGACAAATATATATGTGAATATCATAACAATGAGTAAGGTTTTTGATTGATAAACTATTTTAATCTTGAGATATCTAACAAGAAATCGCATTGAAATAATCCAACCGGAAGCGTTCACAGGATTGCCGTCACTAGAACTCCTGTAAGTATGTATATTTATACTTGATATACTGAAGTGGGCTAACGGTGTTTAGTACATGCCATAGTTTACATACCAACGCCGTAACGTACGTAGATCAAGACATTTGATTGGTTCGCTATCTCGGGCTATTCAGCATTATCCACTCAGATACGATAGGATTAGGCTTAGGTCACGTGACCTTGTGCTAACACGCCTTAATGAACAAAAATGGAATTGACACTACTTAATGACTAACATGTACGAGTTTAATCCCATAAAGATTGTTAAAAGTTAATGTTGACTACCCCCTAGACTTTATACTGCAGTGTCAAAGTTAATTAACCTATAAGTAAGGCTTACTGATCATAAAACAATTCTAACTTTTGTTTAAAAGCTTTGATTCCAGCAATACTTTGCCAAAAAATATTTTGTTCATCAATGCTAGATTAAAGTAATATTCAGATGAAAAAAAAATAAAACTCTTTAAATCATATTTTTTAGTTAATACTGTACGTTGTCAATTGCTTGCTACAATTTCCAGAGCCCCGATAACCTTGTTAATTAATTATTAATTGTTCTAGTTGATATGGCAACCAAAAATCCTTTGCTCTGATCGGTTCAGAACAATGTTTTTAAAATATTTTCAAACATGGTAATGAACCGGCGGACTGCTAAGTGTTCTTAATATATTCTCCTCGAAGTAACTATTTTTTTGTGTTAACTCTACTAAATTTGATCATGTATTGTTGATACATAAAGATTTGCCGACAGAAATAAAATAACAAATATCAAGAATCGAACTGTAACAGGATTATCGTCTGTAATATTAATGTGAGTATATTAACACATTGCATGCTTATGTACAATAAATATAAAGATCATAACAATGAGAACTGACGAAAAAAATCTTAAGTAAGATTCCGTACGCGTTCGCATGTGTTGGATACAAGCTCTTACCACCGTTTGCATTGCTATGCGATGTTCGAGACAAAATTCGCGACAGGTTAGTTCGTAATAACCTAGCGTCAATCATCGATGCAAACATAACCTTTTACAGTTCCCTTCGCCATCTTGAAAGGTAGCCGAGCCTTTGCATCTAAGCGAGGATGGAGTTACCTTGCAATGATAGAGACTGAATAATAAGATGAATAATTGTTAAAGGTGTTAAAAAAGGTTTCTGTTCATATACTCACTGGCAGCTCTTTCTTTTGCTATAACGAATGTTCCTGATTGCATTTGCTTTCTTCAATATTTTACTAATAATCAGGGTAGTTCTGTAGATTGGCCTACTTCTGGAGTAAAGCTGTTGAATGAGCAATTCCTGTGTTAAGCCCTGTTTTAAAATAATTTAAGCCTTTGTCAGTCCAAATTATTCACCGTTATTAAGATGTGGCTATGTTTATAGTCAAAATTGCTGGATTATTAAAGTTTATACATTCCATCGAAACTTTTAGCTGGCCGGACATTTTCTCCAATTTAAATATATATTGTATTTATACGAAAGGTACTTGTGTATTGGCTGCTATTTAGTTGTCATTTCTTGGAAGTTGGAATATATTTCACGATCGATTGAATCAAGTTCAGCAAGTTATGTCTTTTGTAGTTTTCTTTGAACCACCGCGAGTCAAGTATGTCAGCGGCCTGTTATGAAGTATTTTGACGTAGACGATTGCTTAGCAATGTGACTACAAACATAAGGCAGTGCAAATAAATACAATATCGGTAGTCCGTCATCAGTTCAAAACAAAATGTATTGATGGTAGTCTATTGCCATCTACACGTCGTGACTTTTACGCTATAGTAGCAATCCAAACGATGATAAACTTTCAGTTATTTGACTAACCTTGCTCTCAAAAGAAGATTAAAAGCCAAAAATTATTTCATTGCTTTTGAATATATTGCATTGTAGGTTTGTCTCCCAATGACAGCCATCATGCATAAGTTGTCACTTCTATTTATTCATTCATTCATTTATTCATATTGTTTGTCTGTTTGTTTATCTAACTTCAGCCTTGATAAATTTACAGATCGAAAAATGTAAAACACAGAAAAATGGAAAGTCTTGTCAACTCACTATTTTCTCTTCCTTCCGGCAGGAACTTTCGACATAACAAAATAAGCTTTATAGAGAATGATGCATTCAAAGAACAAAAGCGTATGTCAATTCTGTAAGTAATAAACGAAGAATTCACATATGCTTCAACTTCAACTTCAACTTCAATTTATTCACACACAAAATTAAATATATAGTTTACAAGTAGATTACAAATAACAAAGAAATGAATATAACATTTAATTAGTTATTAAATTGCTGAATGTGTGTAGGGTTGGTAAGGTAGCTAATGCTTTCGGGTTACCCACCCTCTATGTAAATACAGGCTACTTAAATAATCCGTCAAGAATAAATTGGAGTATGAAGATTAAAGAACAATAGGGGAAAAAAAGATAACTATAGCTAACTGTATATGACAATATAAGAGAAAAGGAAAGAAGCTAGGAAAAAAATTGTAACTAGAAGGATATGTTGGAAGCAAAACTTAAAGTTAATGCAAGGTAAATATAATAAGTAAATTAATTAAATATATAAGGACATGTTGGAAGCAATTCTTGAATAAACATATCATAATAGAAAAGGTGCAGTTCCCCGATCCATCTTGAAAGGTAACCGTTTCTTTGAATCAAAGTAAGACTGGAGTTCAGCTTGCAGTAATGATATAGACTTATAAATGGATTGTTAAACGTGTTAAAAATGGTCTCTATCGTTGCAAGCTCAACTCCAGCCTCACTTTGATGCAAAGGCCTGGTAGCTGTTCAAGATGGCGCAGAGAACTGTAAATTGGTCTTATATTTCTTTAACTAGAATTTTAGAGCTAAACGAAATCAGAGCAATTGAACCTGGGGCATTTCGTGGATTACATTTATTATCCCTTCTGTAAGTATTTCCTAATGTATAGTTCATTTAATTGTCATCATATATAATTACTTATAATAGGGCTTTTAAGTTGTGACGTATTTCCAGGTAAAAACATAGACAAACCGCAAAACTTTAGCCACAGCGTTATCCTACAATTGGGCTATTACCTTCACGTAATTATTTAATTATTTTTATATTCATCAGATTATAAATTTGAATTTACCTGTTTATCAACATAGTTATTGTCTAATTTATGATAAAGTAATTCATTATATTTGTTTGTTTTTTGTTTATTGAAAATTTTTGATAATAACATAAGAAATATATAACGCGTCCGTGTGCTGTGTGCAAGGGATTTGACAGAACACGAGATTTGTCAGATAACGAGAGAAGTGTTGAGAAGCGCGACGCGAATCGGAGTTCTTCTCAACACTTTTCGAGTGTTCTGACAAATACCTACCCAAGCGGAAAAGTTGACCTATTTCTTTTATAAAATACAAATCATTGAGAAGCTTTGCGCCACATTCAATATGTCGGTTATTATATAATTTCTTTTAATTGCGTTTTTCAGGTCACTTAATATAAATTACATCACAAGTTTGGAAAAAGAGTTGTTCAAAGGACCAGAAAATCTTAATACATTGTAAGAGTCATTTGTCTTGCATAGCTATATTGGTATGTATTTGTTCAAGATGCTGTAGTCAAAAGGCACATCAATGGATAATTGAAGTGCAATAAGATAATTATGTACTGCTTAATACACGAGAAGCAGTGTTTTATCAGGTTTAAAACCACATGCGCGTTGTACGCAAAACAGGAACCATACTTGTAGGACAGAGCGTATGCATCAAGGCAATTTTTTTCTACCATTCTTTTTGGGTTGTTCCATTATGAAGACTCATACTCTTTATATAAAGATTCACCCCCATTAATATTCTTTATATAAAGAACACTAATGACGATAACGTTTTACATAAAGAATACTAAAGATGATGTTTTACAGAATATAAAGCTCCATGCACGTGACTGATTTGATGCATCTGATAGGGCTAAATGCTCAGTCCTCGTTAAAATCCTTCCGTCATAATCTCACTCAATCCCATCTAAAATCCCAGACTACTATAAATTCCTTCACCATCACCCGGCAGTTCTGACTACATACTAGTAATTTAATTCTAGTACAGTTATTTTAATGTATTTGTATTTATTATAATGTATTGTATTATGTCCATTGTTTATTATCAGTAGATTTATTGTGAACCATTTATATATTTTATCGGTAATTATTTATATATTTTATCGGTAATTATTTATCCCAGATTAATTATATATTAAATACATATAGTACATTTATCTATTTTGTAAATCCAATACTAATTGTAAATTCGTTATGTACTATTTAATAAACGAGCAGCAGTGTTTTATCAAGTAAAATTGATACTTGATAAAACCCGTGCTGCGAGTTTTTTGAATGGCTTAAAAAACTCATTAATATTCAATAGATCGACATTTTGTCCAATCTCGATGGAATTATGGAATCTAAAAATGTACTTAGTGGAATGACATGGGGAAGCAATAAGAAAAAAATAACTACTTTCCATTTGGGTATTGACCAACAATAATATTAGTCAAATAAAGTAAGAAATGTAAATGCAGAACTTGCTCGCAGTCAGTACTGATTTTAAAATCTATACGCGTGAAGCGGTTCCACAGATTTTGGTCAGCCAGAATGCCGCCGAAACGGACATTACTTAAGCCTATAACCGGCGAAATAGAAAAGAAAGCACTAGAAAACTCTACGCCAAAGTCATATATGATGAATGGCAAAATCAACGGGATAACAAGGATCCTGCCAATGAGTAGTGCTCGTTTCAATTTGATTTGGAGAAAGTTCAGGCGTTGGATACGAATATATATTTGTAATATGACTGTAGAGTCATTGAATTTGTGGTTGACGAAATTCGTATGCAAGTCCAACGGCGAACGATACCCAGCAATGAGCTTGTACTTAATTATCACTGGACTTCAACGTCATTTACAGGAAAGTGGCAACGCTGTTTCGCTGCTTGGAAAAAACGAAGGAAGGTTCGTAAGACGATATACTGTGTAAAATAATTTTAGTGCAAACACTATTTTAATTTTATTGCTGTATATTTAGGCTAAACATATTCAGGAGAGCATTAGACGCAGAGATGAAACAAACAACCTTGGACGGAGTGGCGAATGCAACCAAAAAGGAAGAGAGAAGCAAGATTACAGACGAAAATGAGGTTACTATGTGCAGCAAAGGCCTATTGAGTTTCCATACAGCTAAGACACTGTTTCTAACAACTTATTTTTATAATGGTAAATTGTTTGGCCTGCGCGCAAAAGAGCACAGAAATCTAAGATATTCGAATTTTCGACTTGAAGCTGATTGTGTAATATATGATGAGAGTCTGTCCAAGACGTATCATATACCGAATCGAAATATGGCGACCAATTTGAATAACTATTGTTCTGTTCTATGCTAGCTATTGACTGACTAGCCTCGTGTTCACGGGGAAACAGAAATGCGTTTTCACATGTATGAGAGGCTAGTCAGTCAAGAACAATAGTTATTCAAATTGGTCGCCATATTTCGATTCGGTGTATGGAGGTTTAAAATATTTGAAATATAAACCTAGATTAGTTAAACATGTTTGTTGTTAAAGAAAAGATGTAAACCATTATCGATGTATTGTAAATTGCTATGCTACGTATTTAGAAAAAATCAAAGAGCTTAGTAACCAAATAGAGGCATTTTATTTTAAGCCCAATCCAAAGTCAGACGAATTCAGTTTTTTTTCGCTCGCCTGTCGGATTGTTTCAGGGTCACTCAGAGGAGAAAGTAATTCGTGACCGAACTTATCATCGCTCAAATGCATTACTAGGTTATGAACAAATGAGCAAAGAGCAGGAAATGGAGGCGAGTAAAGCAGTAGGACCACCAGATTTAAGTACAACTGCTAAATAGTGTTCAACTAGTGATAGCTGTGATCTTTTTGACCTTGACTTGTTATACCTGATGATATTCTAGCGAGTGTGCCAGAAACTACCTCGACTACCACGCCTACTTCGTTTTTGTCAGCTGCCACAGGCGCAGTGTTTAATAATTGTACATTTAACTTTGAAAAGTAATTTAATAATTAACATAATGTACGTTGTAATTTTATATATATATACTAATGGGCGACTTGCACTAACAGGTCACGTGACACACTTTTCCCACTAAAACGTGTAATAAAAAAATTATCAGCTGAAATGAAAAGAGCATATAACATTAAGCATTTGTGCCATGTTTAGTTACCCTAAGTTTTAAAATAAAGGAACTAAAATCTTGAAAATTAACTGTAAATGTATGGCTGACAGCTTGGATGGCAAGCTTTGCTATTCGCAATAGATTCTTTATAAAATTACGAGTTTTGAAATTGCTATAATTTCATGGTTTTACAACATTGAAAGTTCAAACTTTTCATATTCTCTAGTTTTGTCATGCCCCCTTTTCGCACTTTGTTTAAAGGGAATTGTGTCACGTGACCTCTTAGTGGAAGTCGCCAATTGTTTGTTGTAAAATAAATATATTTCGAGCATCATTTCATGCGACGTTTTTTCATGAATTTAGTTGATAGGAAAATCCAGAGGAATCTTTATATAACGATACGTGTGTCTTTATATAATTATAGGTTCATGTTAATTTGCATTCAATTGTTACGAATTTTCCCCATATTCCCCTGACACCGATTTCAAATCCCTCCCCGGGCTTTAGTAATGTAGAGGATTTTATGAGGTGTAAAATGAATCCCTTCCTCGTGACCAAAGGTGGTCATCCGATTGGACAAAAAGTATATTGAATATTAATGAGTTTTTAATTAGTATTATTGCACCAGAAACTTTTTACTTTTTAAATGTCTCTTGAGTTAGGTCAATTGAATCAATATTCCATCTACATCCCATCGTTATAGACCCTATGCATAAAATTGATGCGGAGTTATAAAACCATGAAAGCGAGGCTGGTCGGGCGTTGGCTATATTTCTCATACTAATCCTTCTAAGTTGTAATCGCTATAACTTTTCAGGTTTTTATGCTACAGCACTGAAAATTCGCTTTATTACTAATCTTAACATGCTCTTTCAAACGATGTCTATGATGTCTTTCATAACTGCAGGATAATGACATTTCTCTGCCACAGCTTTGTGCAAGGCTTTATGCATAGGGTTTATAACTGTATTATTTTATCAATTTAATATTTACCTTTTTGCATCTCATTGGATATTCGTATATCTTTGTAAAAACGTGTGTAGTACTATGTTTCTCAAGTGTAACTTAAAATGTATAACATAATTTATGTTTGCAGAAGTCTTGCTTTTAATAAAATTAAAGTGATCGAACAAGGAGCATTCAAAGGACTGCATTTATTAAAAATATTGTATGCACATTTTATAATCAATAATATCGTTAAAACAATGACATGTATAGCGACTGTTTACATCATATGTAGTTCCCATATGAGTAGAACAGTTCAAATATGCATCAAAATTGTATTTAATATTATTTTTAAACATAATGTTTATATGCTCTGGCTACTTTTAGGAAAAAAACTTTGTGACTCGAGCTCGAATTGGTTTTTAACATTTGATTTGAATAACGACCGTACATCGCGATACATGCTGTAATGTTTTCCTCGATCTTGCGATGTCAATTTTTTTTATTGTATTGCAAGCGCAAAACAAATATTGCAGTTTGTGTAGCAATGTTTATGACTATTTAGTATTGAAATATTCAAAGTATTTTCATACTGCACTCGGCTTTCGGTCTCCTTCTTTGTAAAGTCACCAAATACATACTGATATGTTTTTAGTAAAGCACGAACTAAAATTCTATTATTCCTAAATCCTTTCTATGTTTAGACTTTTAATAGGAAACCAAATTAAAGTGATCAGACAAGGGGCATTTATGGGACTGCATTCATTAGAAGATCTGTATGTATAAAAAACCCTGATTACTTTATCTTATCAATGGTAATGTTAGCAAACTTTCCTATTGTTAAAACATATACCTAACTACGTTGTTGTTTAAATTAAAATGACACAGAAAAAAACGAATAGAATAGCGCTTTCCACGGATGACGTCACGATGATGCATTATGGGATTGAAATGCGGACAAGCCAAGCACAAAACAC
>JAUUIK010025563.1:6174-17150 GCA_032270385.1 Urticina crassicornis | reverse complement strand
AGTTGGATCGATGAATTAAGAAATTTTTTTTTATCTTCCTTCTAGGTTTGAAGATGTTCAAGTTACAGAAGACGGTGCAATCCCAACGAAGTCTTTTTTAGCTGCCTGTTCAAGCATCCTTCCGTTCTTCGGTGAGCTGAGACCCATTTTTGGAAAATCCCGACAGCTTATAAACCTGTTATTAGTTATTGATCTTAGTTTACTAAATTTCGTCAAACCTTATTCCAAATCTCGTGAAATTTCTTACACCTAAGATTGGTTTTCACAAAATTCTGGCTCAACAACTGCCCTACCCTTTCCCTGAAAATCTCGCTAAACATCCCGCATTTGCTTCTTACAATATCGTGCCAAATCTCGCTCAACAGCACGTGCCATCCCTGCTTGTATATTTAAGATGTTTTGCCTGCAATTCTGGTACATCAAGTATTGTTTTGTCATTATAGATGTACTAGGATCTACAGCATTTGCTCCAGTCAAAATGGACATCGGTGGAAACATTAAAGTAAGAATATGAAACACCTTCAACCAGGCAAGATCAACAACAACCTACTCTTGTCGTTTCACACTGTTTCCCCGCAGTTCGAAGCGAAAAGAGGCAGCAGTTGCCTCAAATATGTTACTTAGTAATAAAACCTTTATTTTTTGTTATTAATTTTGTTTACTAGAAATTATCGTCCAAGTTTGACACGGACCCTAAGGTGTTTTATACTCTCCAAAATATGGTCTACCAAGAAATAAAAAGTAATACTTGTAAAGTTAAAAACTCGGCTACTGATGCGCTGCTCTGGTTAAGAAGGTAAATAAAACTAAATTTAAAAAAACATTTAAGAACAGAAAACACTGAAAAGTATGTGAATTAGCAATGATAGAGCAGATTTCGTATGTGGGCAAAAATACGAAAAATTCGTAGTCTGCAACTACACGTTGCGACACGAAAACAATGAGACCATTACAACATGCCTTGCCGTTTTCGTGCTTTTTTTTTTTTTTTTTTTAAACCCTCCTACTGGAAGTTTAACTAACTATATACGTTGTTTTTCATCAGAGCTTTGGAGTTCATGGAGATATTTCTAGTAGAGGTCGTAAAGGGCACTCAAGACTTGGCTGTCGCTGCAGGTATTTATCGAGCTTTATCTACAAAACATTAAATCTGATAAAAACACCACAATATTTTAATGTTGAAATGTCAAAATAAGGCTGTTGCAAACAGTTGGACTTAACATCTTCGGAAGATCATAGAATTTCATAGTCGATAATATTATAATTTTAATTAGATTTTTCTTACGTATGCTTAATATAGATATTTTCATTATTATATAATAATTTCACGTTTGTAATTCGTCGTAGATAGTTTTAGCATTGTAAGAGCCAATTTATTTTTGGATTATGCTAATATACCGTTATTATTATTATTATTAATATTATTATTATTATTGTTATTATTATTATTAAGATCTAACCCAATTGGATTGAAAGAACAATACACTATACAATTGAGTTGGATCTTCCGAGATGTCAAGTCCGACCCGTTGCAAATGCATAATGCTAAACAACTTGGAAGGCTTCCCTTGTATTCTATTGTATAATAGTAGTGACCGCATTGTCTTGTTTTAAGGTGTTGCCTACGAAAAGACTTTACGAAAGTACCATGGATGGGTTGTTCGTGGTGTATTTGCAGTAAGTATTAAGTGTTTTTGGATACTAGCTACTTCTCTGTTTGGAAAAAAAAGAGGAGTATATAGTTTTTGTGATGCTAGTTTAGTATCTTGATCTTTGCTTGAATATTTCTCTTGTTAGCGGTGTATCTGAATGAAATGTTTCCTCCAAGTTCACCTTTTGATATTGTGCAACCACCTGACCAGTAAACGAAAACCTCAATGAACTACATAATGTCAAAACCTTGATTAAGTTACAATCTTACAATGGGTTTGCAGTCCTTTAAAAACGCCCTATGGAATGCTCAATTCAACGATACGTAATTGTATTGTTATATATTGATCGGCATCTATTTCACATATAGGTTCTTCCACTTCTGTTACCTAACCTCCCCTACCCTATCAAATTATATATCCAACACATCCTATCCACAATCTAACTACACCATATCCAAGCATGACCTATCCTTCCCTGAATATATTTCCCACTGGTATTGCACCAGTGCTAAAGAACTGTATCAATTATTTGTAGTTGGCTGTTAAAGCTGTTCCTTACCGAGAAGATTTCCTTACAACCCTCGGGACAATAGACGAGAGCTGTGCTCCTCCCGAGATCGTGTTACGGCATATAAAAATCAGCGTGACTGCTCTTGGCAGCCTTATAGATAATATAAATCAATTTTACCTCGCACACAAACTGGATACCGACTATACTGTATAGAATCTTGCCCTCTTGGCTTATGGATCGAATAACTGAAAAACGGCCGGTTGCTGGGTGAGGAAGGAAAAAAGGACAAGGAAAAAAGGATTATAAGTAAATGGCCTGAAAGACTGGGGAAATTAACGACTACATTATTTTTCAAGGAGACTAAATTGATAAAAGAGTTAATTTGCCCTGAAAGATCTTCTAATTTATCAAAATACCAGAACGCCACATGTATAAGGATTTAAATGGGGATAACGAAAAGTTCGTGTTAACGCTGAATCTAGAGGTGATGAGATGTGTTACCCTTGGCACCAAGGGCCTGTAGGACCGTACAGAAATAAGCCTGTTGTACTTAGAGTAAGGATGTGACGTATGGTTAAATGTAAATAAATTAAGGCAATTATAATATAACATGGGTAATAAATGCAGTTTTTATATATGTGTTGACTTGACAAAGGCACTTCGTATTTCTTGGTAATAACCTTTCGCTTCAAACTCATTTGTTATGTCAAGCCATGAGCTCTATGCCTGTAATACGTAAACACGAACCTTGTGTGTCCTTTGGGCTTTTATCACGCAGCGGCCATCTAAAAAAACCTATTGTTTTTGTCCTCTTAGCCTCGCTTTGAAGAGTTTTCAATCGAGGCCAAGGGGGCAGAACAATTGATTTTATTCTCCTGAGATTAAAGATGGCGGCGCGTGATAAAAGCCCATAGCTCATGGTCAAGCTTGTAAATTTAACCAATTTCAATGGTATCGTACAATCAGTAACATATATAGACTACGGCATAGTTATCCAAATTCGTAAGTTGAGTTTTGAAAATATCTCAATTTTGCAAGAGATACTGGTTGCAAGCTCTGCAAGCTGTATGGATTGGAATCGGAAGAAAGTCGTATATCAACCAAGTATTATCATTTGTTTTACAACCTGTTGGCTTATTAACGCTCCTTAATTCCAAGACTTTTTGTCGATGTTCTATTATTGATTCCACTTGAACCACGACGAAATATCCTTACTGAATTGCCCTAGTCTCATCTGTTCATAAAAATACAAGATTCTTAGGAAATCAGGGAAGAATACTGGCGACGTTTCGACAAAAGTGATTTGGAATTTGGGCAAAGTACGAAGATGGTGAAGACGTGAGAACTGAATACCGTGTAAGAATCACACTTCGTGGACTAAGGTATAATTACTGCAATTATTGTCGTTAACTGATATTTAAATTCTTATTTTTATTTCGTACATATTTGCTTTAAAAAAATCACTAAATAGAATAGGAAATTTGCATGATTTGTGCCATTTTACTGCCATTTTACTGCCACTACTAAGTGGTTTGCCCACTTTCTTTTGTTAGTTAATTAGTACCAATTGTCTTACTATTCTCATGAGAGAATAAAAATCTGAATAAGAAAGAAAATTCGCAAAGCATTCTGATAGTAGTATTAGTAAAATGACGCCATCATGCAAACGTCCTATTACTAGTGATAAAGAAAACTTGTCTTTATAGCAAAAGTGTAATAGAAATATTAATCCGTCCAGGAGACCAGATGGTCTTCTATCCATCCACATTGTTTTAACTTGGATATCGAGTTTGATCTTTCATTTTTCTTTCGAGATTGTTTTCGTTTGCATCAACTTTTCAACCAACTTTGATTTCGTGCGATTTCGTGTATGTTTTGGTACTTCAGTAATGAATAACAAGACGGTGAAAAAAAAACACAGAAGACCTTGTCCGTTGTTCAGAAGTCTAAAATACAGCCTAAGAATAAGGTGCCTGCTGTATTTCACGCTTAAGTCGTTGATTATAGGAAGTTAAAACCTGTTGTTTGCATTTATCTTGTCTGCAAGGCCAAGGCCCAACCTCCTCTAAGACCACATTAAAATAACTGAACGTTGAACCTTTCCTTTGGCGATTCTTTATCAATAGAAACATAATTTTGTTACAATATAGGAGGCAGCATTGTTTATAAACATTGTCTTCAATGCTGATGTGCCAATCAAACTTCACAATAGATGCTTTGTTTTACCAGCCAATTGAATCGATCGTTAGTATCTTATTAGTACATAACAATGGTTGCGGCACATTGCGCTCGCCTATTTTACTTGGTACATGAAAAGTTCGACTCTCGTTTCGAATTTAATCTTTATTTTAAAATTTCTATAGGTTTATAAATGGACGACATTGGTCCCGACAACATCGACGCCAATCAAGATCCACAAATGGCAGCATTCGACGTGTCGCCGATTGCCTTATCTTTAGAAGCAGCAACAATCATGGGCATGTGTGCGACGGTCGTCATTGGCAACAGCCTTGTGTGTGTGTTAGGCTACCGTAGGCCAAGCCAATCGGGCTCTTCGTTGGCTAACACAATCTTACTTTACATGACGGTCGTGAGCGTGTTTATCGCGTTGCTAACCATGCCTCTCATGGTTGCAGCTATCCTGGAATTTCGATGGCGTTTTGGAGATGCTCTTTGTAGAGGTACTGGAACACTTACATTTGCCTTCGTCGTCCTTACAAGTCTTTTTGTATTTCTGATTTTCATGAATCGATGTTGTACTCTTCTGTGTTGTGTCGGTGAACGCGAGGGGTACGGTAAAAAGCACCGTTGGCTTCTACTAGTATTGGTCTTCCTGGTCGGTTCTGTAACGGGTCTTGTTGTTTTGATTGACTGGAGAATTTTTCTCAAGAATCCCACAAGACTTTTTTGTCGCCTGGCTAACTCTCCTGCACTAATAGCATATCGAATATTCTATGGTCTTTTTTCTGTTTTATTGAGTATAATAGTCATGATCTTACTCGCTCAGCCAAGAGCAAAACATCATATAATGGCATGACGTCCAAAAATAGATTTCTATTACACTTCCCATCGACAGCCTGAGTTTCTCACGAGTTTGAGTGTGGCAGCTGCATGCAAATTATATTTAAGACATTTCTGGCAGTACTGTGTTATTCTATTATAATATTTTTATTACCATTGACAGTTTTGCACTGACAAGGTTTTGTGGCAGCTGCAAAATGAATGATATTTGGGACATTTCTTGCAGTTTTATCATAAATTGATATAAAACTGAAAAATGGTATTGTGAATTAGTGTGACACGTGCAGTATGAAAGTCATTCGCCAAAGATGGTTCGGTTGAAGAAAACGGTCTTTCCATGACCGTGAACCCGGATTTGTCCAGGTAGCTGCGCCACATGAACCGAACGAAAGAAGACTGTTTAGATTAACTATGTTACGTCAAAGCCACAGTCATGGATTCTATTCCATGCATCTAATCTGGTGACCGTACAAAGAAATTAGATTGACTCAAGAAAAGAGTGGCATGGGTGGTGTTGCGGTAAGACGCACGCCTCTCACCAATGTGGTCTCAATGGGTGTGTTCGATCCTTTGCTCGGGTACTTCATGTGAGTTGAGTTGTTTGTTGGTTCTCTCCCTTGCCACGAGGGTTTTTCGCCGGGTTCTCCGGTTTTCCTCCCTCCACAAAAAAAAAATCAACATTCCTAAATTCCAATTCGATCTTGATTGGAGATTGGAGATTGCAGTGGAGATTGGCTTTATCTGTTATCCTCGTAAAATATCGTGTTTATTTATTTATATTACATTGAGATTTAGGTGATGTATCGCGTAGTTTACAGATGATATTGGCAATTACTGTTGAATGATGGAAAGATGGAGGAGTCAATCAGGAATTGGAATTATTTCTTCTTAAACTATTCTTATTCTTAAACAAAAATTACAGCTAGCAACTGTTAAAAATAACGCCGGGCTAGATCTTAATTCAGTGTCAGTCAACTGATAGAAAAGCAGCGAAGAATGATTGCCGGAAGACGATACGTCATTACTGTGACTTGTCGTTCATTCCTTGATGTAGTCCAACACTATGCTTTAAACATTCCAACAGATACAGAACCTCTCTTCCCAGCACGAGCATCTTTGGAATTCCTCTTTTCCAGAGGGTAAATACACGACACAGTATCGTTGTCTTCCAGAGTATCCTTCTTCTCTTCCAGAGTATTCTGCTTGTCTTCCAGCATTATATCGGACGCATCGTTGAACGGACTCTTCTCTGAAGTGCGATCCGTTGATTCTTTTTTTATAGAGCGTACCAGCTTGCCACTTAACCCAAATGCCTCGTAAAGATTGTTCAACGAACAAAGAATACTCGATACAAAAGCCAGGCCGATGAATGCCACAACGACGAGTAAGAAATCCGCCGAGGTTCCAAAATAAGGCACGAAGTCCCCATAACCAATCGTTGTAAGGGTTGTAAATGTAAAATAAAAACATTCGAAGTAAGTCCATTGGTTGGCTTCACGAACGTGTACAATAGCAGCACAAAGGGGTAAGATTATAACAACTGTTAAAGTCAAATTGAATAACGCAGTCTTGAGCTCGATCTTCCTGGCCCGTTTTCTCTTTAGAAGGCGTCGCTCGGTGGCTGCAATGACGATTGAAGATACCTCGGAAATCTTGTCGCCGATGGCTTTTAGGGTTAGACAAGTACCAGGGATGCCTATGAAAGCGTAGAAAATACAGAAAAGACGGCCACCAACTGTCTTTGGCACAATATTGCCGTATCCTGTAAGAGAGTAATAGAAGAAAAATGTATATCATATCAGTGAAGAGACTCACAACAGAGCCTCTTGTGTTTAAAATCCTTGCCGCTATTTCATTAAACTGTATTTTGGGATTTTTTAAAAGAGATTCCATAATAATGTACTGTGAGGAAATAGAGTTACGCTCTGAGTCGGGCGACCAAGACAACAGGTGACTTACATCGCCATGGCCAATGCTATAGAATGTACGGGCATATACATAGTTGGACCGTTTTTGGACTAACAAACAAATTAGCAGCAATTTCCTCGTATGTTCTGGCGTAAAACAAGCGCTGAACAGGGGCGGATCCAGGAATCAAAGAAAGGGTGGGCCGAAAAACTTCGTCCTGAGAGAAAACCTTCAAGACCGTATGCAAATACAGTTTGTTAATATATTGTTTCTGTTCGGATTCGGCGGGAATTTTTATGTTTACTCTTCATGTACTCAAATACGATTTCTCTCTGATAGTTTTCTTGAAAACTTTCAATTGATATGATTATACTTTCCCAGTATCCAGATTTTTTATTTTGCCAAGTTTAAAGAAAATACATCTTTTAAAAGGGGGGGGGGGGGGCTGCTGAAACACCATTCTCCACCTCAAATCTTCACTAAAAGGTCACGGCATTATTACCATCCGGTGCTCACGATACAGTATAATCATTTGAAATTGAAATTGCACGCGCGCAAAACGAATATATAATGAGACACGTGATAGTGTTCAATTCTTTTTATCAGGACAACCTTTTTGACAATGACTATATATGTGATAAGCGTGATACTGGAGTGAGCAGTTTGATATTACGATGTTGCCCTCCCCTCTGCATGACAGTGTTTAATATTTCATGTAATATGGTGTTGTTTTTATTTTATTCTAACTAAGATATAAAGTATTATCAATTAATGTTGGTTTGTTGATAATTAGATTTCCGCAGAATTCAGTCTTTTTATTTGACACACCTGCTGTTCACTATAGCGGGTAACCTATGCTAGAGCTCATACTGTTTGTCCTTTCGAACGTAACAACGACGAATCTTTCATCCAATGCTTTATTAACAGATAACAAACGTATTTCTACTGAAAATAAAAATATCAAGCGAAAATCGTTAACTGACAAGCAGAATTTCATCAAATTTTAAGTCTTTGCGTACGTACTAAAAACTCGTTAGACGTACAGTAGAATCCCGCTGTTTCGAACACTACCAGGTTCGTTATTCTTGCGCTAATCTTGAATGAAAAAGTTTCCCGGCTTGAATCGGTTCAGCGTTAATTTATTACTCAGCTTCCTATCTCAAACTCTCTCTCTGATTTCGATTTCAAACATTTTTTCGCTTCCCTAGGGTATCGGAGATAGCGAGGTTAATTGACGGAGTGGCAACGATGAGGATGAAGGACGTTTTAAAAATACAGGAATCCAGTGAATTTATAATCAATTTTAAGTATAGAAAGAAGTGTTATTGTTATCGCTCGACACGACGCAAACAGAAAAACTCGCATCTTGTTTTATCAGTGAAGAACTCTTCCAACTATAGCTAGACAAAGAATTAAGTAACATTTAATTGAAAGTCAACATTTCAAATAAGAATGTTTATATTAAATGTAAATAAAACGAGTGAATGTTTCATTTCACTGAAAAAACAATAACTTCAACCACATTTCTATGTACGAATTTGTTTTCGTGTCTGCCGGGGGTCGATAAATATATACTGATCTATAAGAGGATTAAAAATGATTGAGCTTAGTCCATATCAATATGGTCGATCTGCGCGTAAACTCAAAGAAGAATTCTTAATCGTAAACCACAGCCACAGACTCGTCTTTTAGAATATGTGACGATGACTGGAGGAGAAAGTTATATGATAATTATTACAGTTGTTTGTATTCAGTATTGTACGTGCTTTACTGTAATTTAAGTACGTTTTCGTTCTCTTGTGAGTGTTTTCGTATACATTTCAAACCCTGCCTTGAGCTTTGCATAACAGACCCACTGTCTACAGATTCAATGTGACTGCTGGCTTTATTTTAATGCCGCCGTTTTCGTCAATTATAAAGACTGTTTTTCATCCTGCATTTCAACTCCGCTAGAGACGCGATTCGGCGATTTATTAAAATTTGAGGGATTTGACCACGGATCTTTTTAATTTTTTTATTAAGCAAAACAGGGCATCATGGATAGACAAGATCCCAAGGGAGTTCACTTATACAACTACAGGATTTTAGACTAAATATACTTGAAAAAAAAAAGAAGTTAAATCTATATAGTTTTTAACAGACAAAAGTAGATCGCTCGCTATTTTGGTCACTTAATAATGTCAAATAGTGACAATAGGGCACTATCTCAGAGAGCCTTGGAATTGAACCGAAAACTGATGTTCTACAAACCGCTTTATTGCCGAACACCAACCGTCTTGGCGCACTTCTTCTTCGGTTTTCTTGAAGTCAATATTTATGGAGTATGTCCAATAGGGAGAGCATGTATTTGGATTATCGTCACATGTGTCAACAGGCTGCAGTGCTAACCGATTGCTCATTAGACGCAGTCTATCACGGTCATCAATCATAGCCTGAGGTGATTCATGTTGTATAATTACATACAAGAAACACGAAAAACATCAAGAACTCCTTGAATAACATCTTGTACAAACACACAGGGGTTGAAGGGGAATTGATTTTGCATTTTTTGTTTTGTTTTTGACTCGCTAACATAAGAATACCCTGGGAATTTCTCTGTTTCGTCTTTGACAAACCCGGAATGGCAACCATATACCACTCTTTTTTATCCCTAAACTGGATATGGAACTAAAACCGTTGCCGGACATCTACGAGCGCCTAGCAACACAACGAAGTGAACGAACTCTAAACTGAATATTTGGCAAGAAAAGACAGGTGTAAATGAATTAATTTTTATATTTCTGGATCCAAATTTCTTTGTCTTAAAAACAATAGCTTATTGTTTTTGTGTGTCTGCTTTGAAGTTATATGGATGAGCGCATGATTGCCTACGTTTTGAGATTATAAATAATATTTTTGCTTCCAGTAAAGTGTGCGAGAGCTAAATGAATACATGGGGATACCCACGGGAACACAGCCGAGTCGTTAGTGGGAAAATGACAGACTATCGGTTACCTGAGATATATTATTTATACGCCAGAAACAGCCTGAAGATTATATATAACAAAAGAAATTGAAAAACGATAGAAATTGGAATTGCGCATGGAAAATATATTTTCTGTGTTTACAATAACATTCAGGAATATATCGACTGGTATCGACGTATCAACAACGCAGGTACATGCGTTGACGGTGTCTATTTTGGAAGATGTCTAAAATTGATTTGAGTATTTCCTTCTGTAGAAGTCGCTAGACAACTGATCGACCGGTTGGTTATAATTGAGATTGAGTAGCTGCACAACTAACTTCTGACATTAGAATCGTTCACTTTATTGAGAGTTACCTACTAGTATACTTACCAACTGTAGTAACCGTCACCACTGCAAACAAAAATGAGTTTCCAAAATTCCATTCCAGTTCTTCATCGCCTTTAACCTGAAAGGTCGGTCGGTAGGTTTCTGCCCACTCCTCGATATCTGGAGCTGAAATATTGTATTTGTCTGTTATGGCTTTCCGTAACTTCTGCTTCAGTTGAAATGCATTTATTTGATGATCTCGTTCTAGTGCTTGAAATACTGCTGCACCAACTACAAGATAAACGAGGAAGAGAGTGCTTCTAACGACAAGAATGATGGTGCTTTCTGGCACAGCCATTGTCTTGACAGATTTCCCGACAGTGAGCTGATTACTGACTACTCGAAAAGACACCCAAGGTCGACTGACTAAAGCTTTTTGTGTTTTTGACTTTAAATATTCAGGATTTTGGAGGCTGATTCTCTCAGTATGACTTGTTTATAATTCATAACTAACCACAGTCTGTCTCCAGTGATGTATTATCGTTATCCTTCTAGAGATTTTGATTGGATCCTTCAAATCTAGAATATCATTAAAATTTAATAACGGCT
>JAUUIK010025230.1:0-10115 GCA_032270385.1 Urticina crassicornis | reverse complement strand
TCATTTAAGCACAGACAAACATGTTTTAAACGATGATATGACAAGCCAACACAAAGGAAACAGCTGTGAAAGATTGTATTTAGTTCGGTGATAGCGGCCATTTTGTCACCTTGAACACATGCAGAACTAGTTACCAGTCCTTCGCGACTTTTGTACGATGGTAAACAACCAATTCGCCGTGTTTGAAGACTTTTCTTTCCAAAATATGCTAAGAAATGGATTGAATTTCCTTTAAATCATCAATTTTGGCGTCTTACCAGTTCAATAAATATTTGGTCGACTTATACATGAGGGATATGAAAAAAGCTGGATTTTGAGTCCAAAAAATTGGGGTCGACTTATACACGAGGTAGACTTATACTCAAGTATATACAGTAACCATTACCGGTATATATGCCTGGATAAAATAGATTTTGTCTACCTGTGGAGTGTTCACCACAGGTAACCCAACTGATTGAGAATAGCAGAAAGTGTGACTCTTTTACTAATTAAAATGCCATCTATTTTTAAAGCTTTGGCTACTCTGAAACCACAAGCTGGTATTTCTGTCACTCCTACCACACCAACGCCTGCAGCATCCATGCCAGTAAGTATTGTTGATTCATTTGAAAAAAACATGCTTTATGCATTTGTTTTTTCTTTTCAACTCTCGGAAGGATCTGTTCAAGCTAATCTGATTTTGTTTTTCAAGATTTTTTCAAAAAAAATAAATTCTCTCCTTTTTTCCAGGCTGAAGAAAAAATGGACATATCTGCTGCACAGGTTGGAAATTCAATGATAAATTGTTCATTTATTGTAATAATCATGTATAATCACAATGAATTTCTTTTTCATTTTGGAGAGTGCTTACTAAGTATATGTTTGATATTCTAGGCTGATGGAGAGACTGGTATGTCTGAGGAAGTACTACAAAAGGTAGTTGTCACAGAGACTATACTAAATTTAGAATGAATTAGAATCTTAGGGTACTTTCTATTGTTATGGTTACATGTGATTCTAATTCATAATTGTGGTTTGGTTTTAGTTGCAAAAGAAGGCAACCCTTCTCACAGCAGAGCGTAAAAAGGTACGTATGTCTTGAGTAGTTTTAACTTTAATTCATGATTCAGTAGATAGATTATTATGAAATGATATTAAGCATCTTATTTTTTTTGCATGTTTTAGAGAGGAAAGAAAATGCCAGAAGATCTTACTGGACCAGATGAAATTAGAAACTATCATCAAATTGCTACTTACCCTGTAAGAATGCCTACACTTTTCCTTGTAACATGTAATTATTTACCTCATCACAGATCTGTACTTTACCTCGTGGTGTGTTTGGTTTCTTTTAGGGTCTACACAGTGCAAGCACTCCTGGTATCCTTGCAATGGATGTTCAACTTTCAGATACATCTAAAGTCCTTACAGGTTTGTTTTTGTCAGTAGACAAGTTCTATTTATAAACCTTAGACAGGGTTCGCACTGCTCCTGGAATTCCTGGAAAACTCCTGGAAGTTTGAAAATTTCTTCCAGGGCCCTGGAAAACTCCTTGAAAAATTTTTTTTGACATCAACTCCTTGAAATTTCTATTAATAGTATGTGTAATATAAAACATTTTTTTTAAACGATTGAATGATAGCATTTTTAACGTAATGTTAGTAGTTATTTAGTGTTGCTATTCATAAATAAAACTCTGGGGTCCCCTCAGGATTTTTGCCACTTGGCGTGGCTACTCAGTGGCCGTTTATTGCAGAAATCTATGTAGAATTTTTATATTTATACTCTGGAAAACTCCTGGAATTATATAATCTTCTAGTAGTACGAACCCTGTGTCTTATATTAACATTCCCTTTCCCTGCATTTCCTTTCAGGTGGACTTGACAAAAATGCTGTTGTGTTTTACAAAGACTCAGAACAGGTATTTTTATGCTCATGTAATCTTAAAGATTCTACTTTATGAGTATTATATTAAGTCTAAAAACACTGCAAGTTCATAGACATGCTGTAACTTTGCCATATTTTACCATATCTGTAATTATGAATTGTGATTCGACGCAATGTACAAAAACAATTTAAAGCCATTTCAATGTTGCACCATAAGCACATTAATCATTGACATGTGTAGTGATCTTTATTTCTTGTCGTCTACATAGGTTGTTGCTACCCTTAAAGGTCATACCAAAAAAGTTACAAATGTCATCTACCATCCTACAGAGGTAAAAACCTTATACAACTCAGTTTTACTTAATGTGTTAATTCTCTTTAATGAACTATTTAATAAACAAATGTTCTTGAATTTTAAAGGAAATTGGTATCACAGGATCATCAGATAGCACCATTAGGGTGTGGTCTATACCCACTGCGTCATGTGCTCATATCATTAAGGTCAGTATACTAACTAAACCTTCTCTTCTTTTTTTTTCCCCCTTCCTAATCTCAAATACCAAAAACTTCCATAAGAACATTCAGATAAGCCGCCTCCCGGTTAGCTCAGTGGTTAAGCTCTGGTCTGTTGTGTGGGAGGTTGTGAGTTCAAGCCCCGGCCGGACCAACAATCAGGGTCTTAAAATAACTGAGGTCTTAAAATAACTGAGGAGAAGCTGCCTTTGTGATAATAACTTCAAATGGTTAGACCTTCATGTCTTCTTGGATAAGGATGTAAAACCGTGGGACTAGTGGCTGACTATGGCACCTGTGTGTCCAGTTGGTCAGACCCTCAACTAGTGTGGTTGTAAAGTTAATCAATACAAAAAATACAAAAACTTTATAACTTTAAAAACTTACCATACTGGTTTTCAAACTTCAATGATACCAGATGTAATCTTTTGTTTTACTATTCCAGGCTCATGACCAGGCTGTCACTGGACTTAGTCTACATGCTACCGGTAAGAACAACAAGCTTAAAATTTAGCTTTGAGAATTTTGCTTGACTCTTCTGCCCACATTTCACTGACTTAAAAAAATTTTATCAGGTGACTACTTGTTGAGTTGTTCAGCCGACCAGGTAAGATTATTCAAATACTTTTGTTTTACATTTTCGCAAGTGTATTTTTAAAGTCACAGCTGTAACTATATCTTCTGATATTAATTCATATCTTTGTTGATAATAACAGCATTGGGCATTCTCTGATATACACACTGGCCGTGTCTTGACCAAATGTCTGTCTGACCCATCTGTTAATCAAGGTGAGAGCATAACATTGCCTTGTAGTTTGTTGTTTCTTGAGATAGACAGCTATTTCAGAAAGGTTGTCTTAGCTAAAGGACATACTAAACTGCATTATGGACCTGCACAAAGCATAATAATTTTGGGTTTAGGTATTTAGTCAGACAGCGAAAAAATTTCAAATTTTTTTTTTTCAAAATATAATGTTATCAATAGTCTGTATGTATGATTTCTAAAAATCCACAATGTATTTTAGTTCCTTTGGTATGATTCATGCTGCTGCTGTTGTTTTTGTTGTTTTAGCATGTAATGCTCAGTCAGATAATATTAGGAGACATATTTTATTTATTTAGGTCTTACATGTGCACAGTTTCATCCTGATGGTCTCATCTTTGGAACTGGTACCTCTGATAGGTAAGGTCCTTACTGTTACTTACTGTAGCTGCTACTGGTATTTGCCAAGTACAGTCATACCTTTATTAACCTGACAACCACAAGTAGTCAGTTGTTCTAGTAACAAAGGCTAGGGTGTCCAGTAAAACAAGAAAGGGAGCAACTCTTGAGGTTTGAGCAAGTCTTGACTTAATAAAGCACATCTTTGTGCTGAATACAAGTTTCACTGTTCTGACATTAGATTCTTCCAGAAAAATAATTCAAATTCTATAAATACAAGATGCTTTCTTGGTGGAATGATATTGGTCAAAATTATTATTACTAGTATATGATTTTTTTTAAATGCATTTATGATTCTGTTTTTCCAGCTTAATTAAAATCTGGGATCTCAAAGAAAGAGCCAATGTGGCAAAATTCCCTGGACACTCAGGACCAATAAAAGACATCAGCTTCTCAGAAAACGGGTTAGTAAAATTATTAATTATGAATAATATCTTGGTAATAGAATTTAAAACGTTATGAAAAGAAGTGGAAAAGAATAATGGTGATTAGTAGAAATCCACTAGTATTGTATTGCAAATCCTGCAGTCTCACAATGGCTAACCATTCATGTCCTTGTAATCATTTCTAGTTACTACTTAGCTACATCTGCAGATGACTCTGTTGTTAAGTTATGGGATTTGAGAAAACTTAAGAACTTCAAGACCATAACACTCGAGGATCGATTTGAGGTAAAAAAAATAAGATTTTGCTTGCTACTTGTTTCATGGTCAGCTCTGAGTTTTATTGGAAAAGCTGCTAAATAGATTTTTGAATCTTGACCACTGAAAGATACCGTAACTTAATGGCGGGCCAGTCGGTCCGTCAACCAGATGGAAGGGATTCTGTTATTGCTGGAAGTAGATGGATACTTTGTAAATACTACTTGGATATAACGAAAATTATGTTCGAAGGCCTTGAGGTCTTAATCTGGGTTTAATATATCTGATTTATTGACTAATAAACTTGATTATTTCTCAGGTGAAATCGCTCTGTTTTGACCAGAGTGGTACTTACTTGGCAGTTGGAGGAACAGATATACAGTAAGTTTTCTTGTGCTGGAATTTGTTTGGCATGAAATGTTTACAGCCATATTAAAGATTTTCTTGCCATTGGATAATTTCTATGATCATAGCTTTAATATGTTTCAATTTATTTTCCAGGATCTATTTGGTCAAGCAATGGGAATTGCTGAACAGTTTCACTGGTAAGTTTTGTTCCACCACAATCACTACAAGCACTACAAACTGTACAAGCACTACAAACCTTTTCTAGGAACAGTAAAGCAAATGCACATTGGGGCTAATGATTGACCAGAGAACTTAGCTTTTTGGGGGGTCTTGAGGCATTCCCCCCACCCTCCTCATGATATTTTTGAGATTTGCATCTCTAAAACCCTATTTCTTGCATTGTCAAGACAGAAAATGGGTTTGTTTCTTGGACAGTAAAGTGCCTGAATCTAATGTATAAAAATGAATTGAGGTTAATCAGCTTCTCCTGCTCCACCATCCCTTTTTATTTTATGTAAGAGTAATTATTTATTAAATATGAATTATATTTAAAATATTCTCTCACAGATCACACCAGTCTGGTAACAGGAGTGAAGTTTGGCAGACATGCTGGTTCTATTGTCTCATCAAGTATGGATCGTCATCTAAAATTCTTCTCACTATAACGACTCTCATTAGAAACCTCTAGTCCATTAAGAGACAATACTTATGTATTTTTATTGAACTTCTGGAAAACAACTTTTGTGTTTAAAACTATAGGTTCTTAAGTAATCTCTAGCTAAGAACAACAGCACCAACACCAAAGAAATGTAAAAGGTGCAAATTTTCTATCAATATTTAATCTAAGTTTTAACAGTCTGAATCTCTATCACTTTTGTAGATTGAATTTAGTTAACACATAAAGAATTTTGCTTAAGATTAAAAATTGCATACATGCAAGGAATATCTGTATAACTTAACAGATCCAACTCAACAATCTTTTATTTTCACTTTTTGTTCTATTATCTTAATGTGTTTTTTTGTGTTTTTGATTAAAATTAGTACTTAGTAAAAATTTGTCATTCTAATTTCTACATGAGGGTTTTGGATATGAACATCTCACAATAATATAAGAAGTCTTCCATTAGAATTGTGCCACAGCCCATTTACTTTGCTATCGTTTTTAGCTGAAAAATAAGTTTTAGTCAGAGATGTCAGCACAAAACTTTGACATTAAATAATATCCCTTTTCTTGTACAGACTTATGCCTCTTAACTGAAGTTATTGTGTATTATTATTGTGTATTCAAACAAAACCCTAAACTCCACCCAGCCCTAGGGCTTAGAAGACCAGCAGATGTTTAGAATCATAATCCAATTAATCATCTTTACCGTAATTTCAATCTTCAATATTTTATATTTATACCTACAAGGGCATCAAGGAATATCAAGATGGGGATTTCAGATATCAACCCAATTTTAACACATTATTTTAACATTAATTTTGTCTTATTCTGCTTCAAATACTTCATAAACATCTCTTGACACAACATGGTAATGAATAAGCTCTGGGTGGTTTTAATGGATATATATAGAACAGTTTAGTATAATGGTAACTACACAGGAGAATTTAGAGTTTCCTGTGTTTGGTTTATGACGCTATAATGATTATAATCAGGGTGCAGTGTGAGGTTCTTTTCCTTGTTGCTTTTCTTATCAAGTAAATATATATATAAAATAAAGACAATTTCTTATTTTTATAACATTTACCTGTAAAATTATATTAAGACAGTTCATCACTTAGTGAAAAGGTTTTGAATATTGTATACCTTGACTGCACCTTAACCAATATCTTCTGCTTCCATATTAGTGATTATCTGTTGATTATAGGTACCAGCACATCATAGCATGTCTACTCATTTAATCTCAATCGCACTGTAGATTAAGACATTTTCTCTATACTTTATGCATAATTCTATTTTTAATATGACTTGTGGCTCAAAGTTTGTCAATTAATATTTCCTTTTCTTAGCAATCTCTTGGTTAATAATAATATTTTTTGATAACCTGGAAACAGTAATTATTATTAGCATTGCTTATTAACAGTCAGGAGATCTGCTATATTATTATAATTTATGGTGTTTTTCTACATTTTTTGTTATTGGTTCCAAAAAAGAGACTTTAGTTATCATTGAAGTGCAGCGCCCAAACTGTATTGTCTTGATTGAATTACTTTCAGACGAACATCAATCAAATAGATTTGTGTATTTCACCTGTTGACCAATCATAGTGAACTAGATTGATTGACAGCCATCTAGACTCGAAAGTTGTCTGATATGATAGGGCAACACATCAATGATAGTGGTTGTAATATATATGTTTATGAGTCTAGTGGGGAATTTATAAAGCTGACATTGATATTAAAGCTTTAGGATTGGGCATATTGCAAACAAATTGAATAACACCCCACAGCATATTGGAAATGTTGAACTACATAGCCTATAAATATACCTACTGATGTCTTCGGAATATGGGTCTATGTGATGAATTAACATAAACAGTCTGCACTGTTGATTGTTCAAAAATAACAGATGCTTGATCAATATCAGTTATTCTAATTCTGTTGTTGCTATGGTAACCCTGGTTTGTAACTTTCTGCACAGAAATGCAAGTAATCTGTAAATAAATACTTGGGAAGGAAAAAATAAAATAACCCTCTGCATTTATGTCACAGCCCCTAAATGTGATGCATCATGAGATGCCTTTGGGGGAAAAGATGGTGTTTTATTGTGTATAAGTCAAATAGTACACAGCGCATCAAGATAAAGCCATGTGTGATGTAAGATAAAAATTTTAACAGCAAAAATATACCTTTGTGGAGAGGGGAGTATATCTTCTAAGTTTCTAAATACATATGTCCCAGAATTGGTTTTTAAGCTATTTGCTTCACCATTCACAACTTATGCTACACTCTGTATTTATTTTGTTTTGGGGAAAGAGGTACTTCTAAGGACTGCCCACATCAACATAGGGACTTGTGTTCGCTACAGTTACCATAACAACGGTTGGTAACATCCTGCCGCTGACCTCACCGAGTTCCCTTCGCGGTCGATCAAGCGTCCATGTTTAATGTTTGCATGAAAAGAAGAGAGAAAGAACATCGTTATCCGTCAATTTTCTCCCGTTTAAGCTAATAGTTCGGCCTTAAAATTACCTCTCGAACTCATTTGACATCAGAGGATAGCTTGTAAGTTTTTTTGTACTTTAGATATGAGTAAAAAATCTTCAGCTAGTTCGGGTGAAGATGGCAGTCGCTCTGCGTCCAAGAAGAAAGGTGGAGGATTTCTCGCTCGACAAGCAAAAGCTAAAAAGACAATTACAGAGGAAGAACTACTTAAAAAGGGTTCTGTATCTCCTGACGACGTACTAAAACTCACAAAGTCTACAGAAAGTAAGCGTTTTTACTAAATTTCTACATTTGTTGTTGTCATTTAATTGAATTTGGAGGTTACACGTACGATGTCAAAACAGTGAGCTTACATTTACGAATGCAAACAAATTTCTCCTGACCTGTTATCTCATTTTTTACTTCTGCTCTAGATTATTTGTGTGAACCACAGGCTAACGTATTCAACATAGATTTTACAAGGTTCAAAATACGAGATATGGAGTCCGGAGAGGTTCTTTTTGAGATCGCAAAACCGGACAACTCGGAGGACGAGCTTATAGACAATGAGGACGATCCTAATGCGGGTCGCTTCGTACGGTACAAGTTTACTGCAGAATTTCTCCGGCTCAAGACCGTTGGTGCAACGTAAGTGTTATTATTATATATTTCTCTGGTCTATGGTACAGGTGTGTTTTTTGGGACTTTAGATGAAGGATAACGTCTAATGTCTTCACTCAAGACATCACTGAGTAGTCAATAAAACGTATTCATCACCGCTTTTTTCTCTTTACTATTTGTTTTAGGGTAGAGTTTACCGTCGGCGATAAACCAATCCAGAACTTCAGGATGGTCGAACGACATTATTTTCATGATCGTCTCCTCAAAAGCTTCGATTTTGATTTTGGATTTTGCATTCCCAACAGTAAGAATACATGTGAACACATCTACGAATTCCCTTCCCTCACACCCGATCAAGGTGAGAAATATTAAATATCTGATACCACTAGTAGTCACACAATATTTAAAAGCTTTAATCAAATTATCTCTAAGTTCATTCTAATTATATCTACGTTTAATAAACAAATCAGCGTCATTTTGGGTGCAATTTTTTAAACCTTTTGGGCTAAGTGTTCCTGGTACGAACTTTATAGTGACATGTTAATTTTTATTTATTTTTATATTTGATCTGGTCGTTGATATTTAAATCCTCAACAATGAAAACATTACCTAATCGAACCTGGTACATATATGAATTAACAATCAGCTAAAATCGTTAAAAAGAATTAATTTTTTTTACATAAAAAAATATTTGAATTAATGAGAACTGTAAATATGATTTTTGCCACTTAAAAATTATAAAGCTATTACATGTGATAGCTGAATGATTTTGTGGTTGTATTTTTAATTCGCTATTAACTCCATGGGCTACCAATAAAACACCTATATTAAATCAATAGAGTTTTAAAATGTTAAAACTTAGTACTTAATGTGCACAAGCAATATACAAGTGGTATCATAAATCACAAAGGAATATAGTGACATATTCAATATACTGTTCTCATATAAATTGTCCCTTGGTTATATTAACAAATCCACTTTCCCTTTGTAAGGGAATAAACTCAGTTAAAGATAAATTTTCTCATGATATTGGATCTAGTAAGCAAAAAAAAAAATCTGTAAAGTTAGTAACATAAGCCATTGTTATTATATGGCAGGCCGGTCGGGATGAAAATGGAGCAATTTGATTGGTTCTCTGAGCGGTCGGAATCCTGCAGTCCGAACCGGGTTACTGGACCGATTTGTCTCTAAGTTAAAAACATTTTTTTTCGCCATTTTAATAAACATCTATTTATGTAAAATGCCAACCAGAAATTGATTGGCTGGTGAAACAAAGCAACATGCAACATCTATTGTTAATTTTGGTTTGCATATTTGCATCATAGTGTCAATGTTTAAAAACAAAGCATCCTCCTGTAAACAGGGACAACCATCTCATGATAGGGGGAAAACAAGCATTTTCAAAAGTTTTGTAATATTAAATTGAATTTATATTGTATAATCTGATTCAAAGCAGCAGTTAGTTAATACTATAGGTAAATTCATTGGTTGACAAGGGAATTCCACGTTGAATTTCACGAGTAAAACCAATATCGCCCAAATCGTGAAGCGATGAGGGCGATATCGGTTTTACTCATGAAATTTAACGTGGAATTCCTGAGTCGGCCAATGAATTTTCCTTGAATCGTATAGCGTTTTATGATGGTAAAAGAATTAGCGAACAAACTTTTCCCCACGCTAAAATCATAACGGTTGTTTTTGAAAAGCTGAATTGGCTGGCAGCCTCACTTTCAACTCGCAATTCCACAAAATATTGATCGCAT
>JAUUIK010025119.1:0-10115 GCA_032270385.1 Urticina crassicornis | reverse complement strand
TTATTTTCTGGCACGCGTCAGAAAAATGAGACAAAATCTCAAATGAGACATTTGTCCTAAACATGAAAGGTCTAATACAGAAAAAAATCTAAATCTGCACTCAATCGGAAAATTTTAAAATATCACTCAGTGATTTCGGCACGTGCTGGTAACGATATTGCCGGATTTCAGAAAAAAGCCGCTAAATCGGAAAACCCTATTTAGTACTAAATAGTGCAAAACGTTGCACGCTTTTAGTGTTTGTTCTCTATCAGGGAATAAATAAATGAAGAAATAACAAACAAATGAATGTATATATGGACAAAAGTATAGAGTGCAAACAATATAACCGTGAAACAGAAAAACTAATTAGTCGAAATTTGGTAGAAATTAGTGAAAAATAGTCGAAGCGTGAATAGACTAAATTTAGTGTGCACATGCAATCAGCCAAGTGTCCTAGCGCACAATACGCAAGTAAAAACGTTTTTGAGTCTATTCGTTTGCGCTGCGAGTTTCTTTAAAGCTAAGTTAGCAGGATATGAATTACAATTTTATATCACAATGTAATAACTCATATCAATATTACTCACATATTAAACAATAATTAAACAGTTTTCAAGATGACCGCAAAATTGTGTGTTGCAGTCTCATTTTTCTAACCAAAACGTAACAGTAGACCTACTTTTTTTTTACGTTTCCACAATTATACGAAATGTACAATGCACGCATTTGCGGTTCAGTGATCACACTAAATTAACAATAGACTAATTTAGTGAAATTTAGCAAAATTTAGCAAAATTAGTTTTTGTTAATGTTTCACGGTTATATTGTTTGCACTCTATATAACACAAAAAATGATAACTTACCGGTGTATGCCTGTAAGGTGCCTTTAATAGAAAAAAAGAACAAAGTAAATTTGAAAAGCGTTTAAAATTAAAGTAAGTCATTTGTCGATGCATAACATTCTGATATATGTGAATGATACAATTGATATCGAGGAATAAATAAATGAAGAATTAACAAACAAATGAATGTATATATGGACGAAAGCTACTTATTTTTGAAACATCTAAAGTGCACACCATAAATCCATGAAACAATTATAAACAGTTAGTAGAGTGTAAACACTAAATGCGTGCAACATAAATAGTACTAAATACTGCTAGATAGCACGAAAGCCTTTGTTTTCTATTGTTTAATAGTACTAATAAGGTTTTCCGATTTAGCGGCCTTTTCAAAATTTTACTAAATGCACTCTAATGGCCACTCATGTAACTTAACATCGCCTTCAGTGGTTGCGAGAAATGTTAGAGTGCATTTAGTAAAAGCGTGAAACGCTAATTACTAAATAGTACAATTTTGTACTATTTTGTTAAAAATTAGTTGAAGCGTGAAGAGCGAATGCGCACGTGCCTTGAATAAAAAATAACACAATACGCAAGTGAAATGGTTTTAAAGTCTTTATTTCTTCGCGCTGCTGCAAAATCAAGACACATGACACATCTAAAGCTAAAATAACCACAATACATAAGTAAAATCCTTTTAGAGTCGTTATTCCTTTGCGCTACTGCAAAATCAAGGCACACTAAAGAACAAGTGCTACTTACTCTATTGTAGTTCAGTGATTGCACGTGCACACTAAATTTACTAATTTCTAATTTGTACAAAATAGTACAATTTAGTATTAGTAAAGTTTCACGCTTTTACTAAATGCACTCTGCAGGAAACATTGCATAATGCAACAACATCATTAGGGTTAACACATTTCAAGAAATGAATTTAATTTGGATGAAATCCAAAGAACGAAGGATATTGATGCCTTTCACATGATATCACGTTCAGGTTTTTGGTTTTTGGTTTTTGCCGTTATTGTATTAACAACATAATATATAAAATATGGACCTCTAATCGTGACTTTGGCTTGTTGTGAGATTAGCCAAACTCAGTGATATCAAGTTAGAAGACATGCATGCCACAGCGAAAACTGAATCGATCCTTCCTTTCTTCCAAAAACCAGCCAGATTCTACGCTGGAATTAGCGCCGTTCGGTCACTGGAGCCAGGGTAGCCAGACTTTTCACACAACAATATATCACACTTTTAATACTTTGTTTTTTTAATTTATCAAAGTTCTCAACATCGATATTAAATATATGCAACGTTTTGCACTATTTAGTACTAAATAGCACCAAATAAACAATAGGAAACAATATAAATACCGCTATTTAGCACTAAATAGTACTATTTATGTTGCACGCTTTTAGTGTTTGTACTCTAATAAATTTACAAAACATATCAATGAATAATATTGTAACACAAGACACTTATTTATTGCATGTGGACGTCTTTAAAACATATTCATTAAAGCTTTAGCTTTGTCACGGTACAATTTACTGCAATTTACAATAGAATCCCATAGCTCAGTTATAACACGCGCGCTGATTGGCTGATGAGGCGTTGGACTTTTTGTGGAGTCCAATGCATACATGTCCGATATACACGAAGTCAGACGGATCGTCATGAAGGTTTGACGATCCGTCTTACCGGAAGTCATTTCGTGATCCTTGACACAGGTAACCCATTAACTAATTACCATTAAGTTAAGTTAAGAATAGTACATGGGCTTCCTGTGGATCGGTATTCCGACAACACGTGACCGGAAGTCTTTTCGTGATAGTTATCTAGCAAATAACCTACGTGGGTTCCCTTTGGATATATAGGGCGGCTGGGCCTTGGCTGGGCCGGCATAGATCGAGGTGACGGATCGTCTCGGATCGACTCGGATCGTCGTGTGAAAAGTCGATCCGACTCACCGGAAGTCATTTCGTCTACGTAATCACAACAACCAACTGAAACTTTATCAAATGCCTCGTTCTACAAAATTTATTATTTGGAATAACCGAACTTAAACACTTTTATTCATGAAATGCCTCGTTCTACAAAGGTTATTGGAGTTACCGGCTACCGAACTAAAACACTTTTATTCATATGAAATGCCTCGTTCTACAAAGTTAATATTATTTGGAGTTACCGGCTACCGAATTAGTATAGGTAATCGTATGGGGCCGAGTAAAATTAAGGATCAATTTCACGAGTGTTTCCAAAGTTTTGAAATTGCCCGAGTCACTTTGAAAACACAAGTAAACTTAATCCTTAATTTTACGAGGAACCATACGAATACCCGTTTATCATATACAAGGCAAAAGTCAACGGAAAAATCCGTCTTTAAGAAACCAATATAATGGCCGCGCGCTGTCAATCGTCCTGAACTATCAAGTCAAACGTAGTCATGATCAGTCATGATTCAAAACAATTTTATTCAGAGTTCAAACGTGGTCATTTTCTAGTGAAAACAAAAACAAAAACAAAAAATGTCTAGTAATTCGGCCCTCCGAATTACGGAAAAAAGCCTTCCTTCATTAGCAAATCAGCATTTTGCCCTGTATGTGTGATAAAAAAAGCTACCGGCTACCGAACTAAACCACTTTTATTCATATGAAATGCCTCGTTCTACAAAGTCAATATTATTTGGAGTTTCCGGCTACCGAACTAAAACCCCGGCTTTTATTCAATTATTCAAGAAATGCCTCGTTCTACAAAGTTAATATTATTTGAAGTTACCGGCTACCGAATTAAAAAGGTTACCGGCTACTGAACTAAAACACTTTTATTCATATGAAATGCCTCGTTCTACAAAGTCAATATTATTTGGAGTTTCCGGCTACCGAACTAAAACCCCGGCTTTTATTCATTTATTCATGAAATGCCTCGTTCTACAAAGTTAATATTATTTTGGAGTTACCGGCTACCGAATTAAAACCCCCGACCTTTATTCATTTGTTCATGATTATTTCACGGTGACTTCACTCTAACTTCTTGCCGGTGTCATTAAATTATTGTCGTGCTTATAATAATCTCTTTACCTTTGACGGCTACCTGTCTGGTTGTCCAGAGGTGTGATATGGAAAGCCGCTAAAATATTCAGATATACTATAAAGGCCAACGTTAATTATCGCACCGTTTTCGACAGATGGGTTATTATGCCACATGTAAAAGAAAATCTTGGTGATACATCAACCATCAAATTCCATGCATGTCCCAAAAAGTCATGGTACAAGAAGTGGGCCGATTATTTATTACACCGAAAAGAAATGTCTAAATCCACCCCATCCACTGTGGTTTGTAGCAATCACTTTGAATATGGGCAGTCAAGGCCAAAATCACCTCACCCTTCTCGATATCTCAAAGGTTATTATATTAATCACGAAGTACAGTGTAAAGAAAGAAGAAAAGTAGTTTATCGAATTTACTAGAGTTATTCATTTTTTCGCATAAATTCAACATATTATTTTAATTTATATTTTAACTGGTTAGCCCCAGCGTGATTATCTTTCTCCGAATATCGTAGTCTCTGGGAATCCCTAAAATCGCAAATGAATTGATTGGCTTTTGAGAGAAACAGAATTATTTGATAGGTTTAGATTGTCGCCGAGACGATCTAGTACCAGTTCCAAAGGGTTTAATTTTGATTAACCGAAGAGACTGAGGCTGACTCTCTGAGCATGCGCTGTGATGACCTCGTAGCAAGATTCTGGCTTCCTGTAAGAGAGGGTTTCTCAGAGCCTACTAGTCGAAGGATGACTAGGGCCTGGGTACGAGAAGGGGAGCTGGGAGGGATTCCCCACCCAAAAACTGGAAAACCTCAATAGCACTCAGTTGATGTAATGTCTTCATAAAATCTTTTGTATTCTTTTGTCATCCTATCTATTGTATAACGTGTGATTGGTTGTATTTTTATGAATATATTGAATAAAGTGCTTGCTATGTAGGCTCTCCCACCCAAAAACACGGCGGTTGAACGCAATGCGCATGCTCCAGTATATTGTATTCAGTTCCCAGGATTTCCCCGACATATAGTGAAAAGCTGCTTAAAAGCTGAATGGCCTTATAAAACTCCAAAAAACAACGAAAATAGTGTAAAAATAAGGCTAAACTGTATCAATGTTTTAGAACTACTTAAGAGCTAAATAATGTGTGCGTCACAAAAAAAGATAAACTTTGAGCGTCACAAAAAATAGGGTATAATCAGAAAGGGGATAAAACACCTATTCTCTATTATAGTGCTGTCCAATATAACTGGCGGATTATCAGTTTATGGCACTGAAGAAGTCACGGCGATACAGTACAGTGTTTTTTAGATCGATGTTATAAACGAAAACACACATCGAATGCATTAGATGTGCGCACGTTGTTAGAACTGACAGGACAGAAATATATTTAACAAAGTTTGTGCATTAAATAGCACATGTATGCCACAGGACAAATCAATGTGTCATGCCGAATTTAAAAAGAAAGTCAAGCCTAAGACCAAAAGGTAATACTGTTCGCTTTAAAAGCGCTTTTATTAATAGGTTAATTTTTAAATATGATTTAGCAATGTCGTTATATTTTAGTTCTTAATTAGTGTCTTAATAGAGTGAAAACATTAAATCCATGAAATAAAATCTAAATTGTTACTGTGTAATAGTTTTTATTCAGTGACTAAACATTAGTCACTAGCTATCACTCAACCAGAACAGTCCTAATATCAATATATACACAGGAGACATCAAATACCCAGGAGACATTTTTGCTTACATTTAACAAAGAAGGCACCAAACCAACTTCAAACAAAAAATGTCTCCTGGGTATTTGATGTATCTTGTGTATTGATATTAAGACTGTTCTGTTAAGTGATAGTGACAAAAATAAAAACTATTATACAGTAACAATTTTATTTTATTTCATGGATTTAGTGTTTGCGCTCTATATATCATATATAAACTGTTATTCATATGTATTTCGTTCATAAAACATGACGACGGCCACCAGAGACCTTGCAAACCAAAGGCCTATATGCTACAGGGTCAGTACGATGTCCTGTAAGGTTCTACAAGTTGTTTAAAAGCCACCGTCTAACCGAAATGGATGTGCCCGGTGTCACATTTTCCAGAAAGCAAAACTGCCAGTGATATATGGTACAAGGCGCCGCTTGGTAAAATCGGTAAATTCCGGGCCAAATAATCAAGCAGTACAAAATACAAGCATCACTTTTCGTGGCAGTGACATATATCCAAATATCAAACCCAAATATCAAAATTGATTTATGCAAACACATCAGAAACCTTCATTGCTAAACTAAGCGGCAACAAAAGGATAAAATAGCATGCAGGAATTAACATTTCGCCATGAATTTTTAATTCAGTATGAAATAAGTTCGATATGAAAGTTCTGGATGTTATGATCAGAAATCAACAAGCGTTTTCAATGGCATCCTGCTAACCATAACAACATTTAAACTTGATCAACTTACTAATTTCAATGTGTTCTTTCTCGTAGATGGGTTACTTTTTTAATAGCTCTTATTGTAGTTGAGTACGCCGCTCACGAACCAGCGGTGTCGTGATGAGTGTTGCATCAAAACGAGGATATCGGGTCGAGTGGTCGAGACTTTACAAGACAAGTATAAGAGAATCTCAAGAGAAATAACTTTGAAAATAGAAAATAGAAAATACTTTGTATAATAAAGATGTCTATCAAAATGTCGTGATCACTTAAATATTTGTAGTTCATTTCTTGGAAAACTCGACGAAGGTCGACCCGATAGCCTCGTTTTGATCCTACGCTCATCGCGATACCGCTGGTTCGTTGGAGCGGCGTACTCAACTACGAAAAGAGCTATTAGATTAATTCTTAAAAACTCGGTCCCAGTCCTCTACTCGTTTTTAAAGTGGCTAATGGGATACTGTCAAAAGCGACAGCTTGGAATCGCACGAATTAATAAAGATATGCATGAGTTTCGGTCTAGGTACAGTTCGAGCGCGTGATATCTGTACGAACGTTTCGTAAGCTAGATTAAAGATCAGTATCAGATCGTGTGTATGAAGAAGGTCAAATAAAGC
Source organism: Urticina crassicornis (assembly GCA_032270385.1). Lineage (NCBI taxonomy): Eukaryota > Metazoa > Cnidaria > Anthozoa > Actiniaria > Actiniidae > Urticina > Urticina crassicornis. Next base: position 3,196 of record JAUUIK010025119.1, on the reverse strand, counting down.
TGTTTTTTTCTTTTCTTTGCAAGTTACTTTTCATATTACTTTGTGACATATCATAATAAATAAAATGCCAGTTACTCTTGTAACATTTGTCGTACTATTGCGACATTAATTAATAACAGTCACAATGACTTCACCATCAAAAACCGAGACACCGCCACTTTACTAACGAGAATATTCCATAGAGAAATATTTCAGAAATATAAATTCAGTTTATTTGTTTAATAAAAAGCAATTTTCTTTCTTACATTGTTTTTCATTATAGCAACTGTGTTGAGGATATTTTTCAACAATTCAGCTTTAATATTAAAGTTTATAACTCACAAAATAATTACTTTTCCGATCTACTTTTTATTATTTCTTAGTTTTTCAAAAGCAAATCACAGGCTGTGGACATATGTTCAAATATATATATGTTATTTGCCAGCTGGAAGGTCTGTATTGAGAAAAACATTGCCGGAGGTCTTGAATGTACGGACCGAGGCTGCATGTATCCTATGATATCGCACGCTCTGATTGGTTAGTAACCGGCCCATTTTTTCATCAGTAATTTGATAGAAACACTGTTTTATGAAAGCAAATTGCGTGTCGAAATGATGGTTTTTGAGGAGGGAGTAAAAAAGTAGAAAAGAGTGGGCTATTTACGTACTCAGTCATCACGTTAGACTATAGCCGGACCACTTTCATAAAGGTGAATTCTCGCTTTTGTATTTTAGCCAAATGCTTGCTTGAAATTATTACTCTTACACCAAAGAGCATAATAGAATTAGCAATCTGGCCAAATTTGAGTTCAAAATCATCAAGGGCTGTAGAGTTATTGTGATTTAAATTTTAAGAGACTTGTATGGAAAAAAGAAGCCCTGGCCTTGTTGGCCTCGTTTTCATGTTTTTTTCTAAGTTTAGAATACTAATAACTCTAAAGTATTTTCATTTAAAATTTAAACATTGCATAAAACCACTTATTTGGAACATACAGATGGCTTATAACCCTTGTTATCAGTTTCGAAATTTTAATGAAAATTCTCTATTGATATTACTATAGAGCTGTATTATTACTAGTCTCAACTTTATTACATAACTTAAGCAACTTGTTGTGTTTCAGTTCAAAATAAAATCGCAATTTTCTTGCTCGATATCGAAATGTATTTTTATTTTCGGTCCTTGTATTCTTTCACTTCTTATTGTCCATTTTTAAACTTTAAGGCATTTATTCGGAAATCTGAAGACGATATTACAATAATTATAGAGCGTCAGACTTCCTACTATTCCTTTATTCGACTAGCTTTTAGAAATAACAGAACAATCACGCTCACGAATACAATTTTCTATCACACCTGCAGTGCTTGCTACCTTTATTAATACCGACTGAAATGATTTAATCACTTGATTTGGTTCTTGCCAAACTAGCCAGAAATGTGACTACGAGTCAGGCTTCAGAAAAACTAGTAAGTGTTGTAAGGTACAGTAACTTGTTTTGACAAAAAATGATTGAAAATATTAAAAAAAGAGTTTAAAAATAGTTACGATGAAACATAGTGGATATAAGTAACTGTTTAGAATATTTGCTTTTTCATAACATGAAATATGTTTCTCTTTACTTTTTGAGTCGAAACTATAATTTATCAACAAAGTTCGCATAAACAATTCTCACCTTTAAGGTTTCAGGGTACCCCAAAATCGCTCACAAAATCGATTTTTACATTTTTACATATTCCGATAAAATGCTAATAGGCTATGATTTACAAAAAAAAAATCGTTGCTTCATCTGTCATCGGGCAAGATTCTGTGGTGTTTTAATCCCCTTATGTCAACAAAGGCGTTTCTTAGCTTCAAATAAACAATTTTGCGTTTTGCTCGAAAGTGAATTTTCGTTCAGTTACCCTTACATTTTGAGAAGGAAATTTAACCGATTTACCTGATATTTTGCGAAAGCCATGTTAGATAGTTTTTCTTCAAAAGAGTGTCTCCGATTTTTGATATTTTTTTCCCCGAAGTTATTGTAGATTTTGTATCGGATACAGCCAATTTAGCGGTGTCATAACTTTAGGCGCGTATTAAAAAGCAACGGGGCGACTAATCAAAAATCGGAGACAAACTTTTGACAAGTGATATCTCGTGATCTCGGAAAGGTTGTAAACATTGGTTTCCAATCAATACCAGCTGTCATGGAACTCCGCAACGAGACCTATATGAAAATTTGAATTATTCGCTCTAACTTCAAAAACAATATTTATTTTACTAAAACAAAGAAAGAAATAATTTCTACATTTATTCAGCTTTCAGAAAATGTATTATACTTTGTTGGGGTTTTCATTAAAATATTTCGCGCTATAAAGAGTTGAATGCACACCGGTCGCTAGAGGTTACCTGATACCTTAAGTTCTATGGTCATATGACATTTTTATTAATAAAAGCTTCGTCAAAATACACATATTCATGTTATTTACCGGCTGGGAAGTCAATCAAAGTTGAAGTCACCAACCAAAGCCGGTGAACTGAAAAATAAATTTTTTTCTGTTTTTTTGTTTTGTTTTGATGAGGCAAGATGAGCCGGTCTGGATGAGCGGTCGACCGTACTGAGAAAAACTGGATCGTTTACCAACCACTCAGAGCGCACGATTTCTGATATATTTCCTGACCGGAAAAATATAATTACTTGGCGGGCTACCTACGGTAGCCGGCCAATGTTTTAAATAGGGCTCTGTGTCTTATAACTTGGCGGGCTATCTGTGGTAGCCGAAATAGTTCCGAAATAGAGACTTGTCCGTTTTAAACGGTTATAAAGTGTTTCACACAAAGAAGCCGTTTCTGGGATATGCTTGTCCAAATGTTTACTCAAATGGAATTTTATGGAGTAGAGCCTCGAGTCTCAAAGAGAAGTGAAGCGGCTGATTGTGAGAGGTGAGGAGAAATTAAAGTATACCGCTTGTTATACGTTTAGCTTGCAGTTGTTTATATTCTCGTCTCGTTGCTTCGCTGCCCTAAATTTCTGGAACCAGGGACCGTTTGAAAGCCTTTAAAATCAACTTTTTCGATTTTCGATGAGTCTGATCTATTGTTCTTGAAGTCTAAAATTTAAAGCGCGAGTACCGTAGAAATGAATCGAACAATACCTTGGGTTCTGAACGGCTCTAAATCGATACAGGAAACACTGATATGTAAGATATGCATCGTACTCTGAGAGAACACATATCTGTAA
>JAUUIK010024897.1:0-10118 GCA_032270385.1 Urticina crassicornis | reverse complement strand
CGGAAAACCACTGGAAATCTGTTTTTTTACAACGACAACAACTGAAAATAGTTGATCGGAAAGGCTAAAAAGACTTGCGATTCAAGCGCGCACCGGCCGTGCGCAAGCGATCACGCAATATGCCATGGTATGGACTATTATTTACCACGGTTAATCAACCAATCAGAAAGCGAAATTCTCAACAGTCGTGGTAAAATTAATGTTATTTTATTAAAATAAAATAATTGACAACCCCCAAGCGAGCTTTTTAAAACTATATACATGACCCCCTATAAATTTGCTCATCCCCCAGAGAAAAATAAATGAAACCCCTCTTACCATTGTAAGCCTTTCCTCTTCCACGTTTTGAATCACCGAGGCAAACTCCTTGAGTGCATCAGCTGAAAATGTTTTATTATATCATGCTGTTAATTTATCATATCTTTTTATTATCCAGACTACAATACATTGCTTTTAATGTCTACCAACTAGGATTATTTGTGCAAGTTAAGCACACAAAATACAACTGTAGTTGTATAGAGGGCTTATTGACATGTACATAATTAATTTGCGCAAAGTGGTCAGATAACCCAATTCTAAATTTTAGGCCTGTTCAGACGTCCAACTTTTTGGGCACAGCCTTCTTTGATCTAATCAGATTTGGCATATGAAAAGTTTTGAACCAAGATTTTGTGTTAGGAGGCTAATTGTATCCATTTATCAGGTTATTTTGATATTATATTTTAATACTCACCAATAAGAATCTCGTCATCAGTCTCTACTTCTCCAATGCATTCAAAGCGAAAGTTATCCAACACTTGGGCAAAACTCTGCTGTGCTTTGGACAGATCTGGAAAACAATAGCATTATAAATATATCAACTGAAAAAAAGATATATTTATAGAACTTATTGTGCCTAAATTCAGGTGAAAAATTGATAAGATCTCATTCATAGAAATTATCAAAAAATATTAAAGTATATTTAGTAAAGGAAGTTGGTATAATTACAGGTAAATACAAAGGTTCACATGTGCTGATTGGTTTAGTTTTTATACTATTCTTCTACATAAATATTCGCCAATATTCACTGAGCCCTTGGTGAATAATTGCTTGAAATTAGGTACACAAACAGTGTCAATAAATTTAATGAAGTTTTTAATTGCTACAACTAAGATAAAAACTCAGACTTATACCATATTCAGGAAAAGAAATCAGTCATTAATTTGTTTAGGATTAAAATTTCTTAACAATAGATTTTACGCGTATAAATATGATGTTGATCTTTGGTATAGAAATAGATATTCAAATTAATCTTTATTCAAGAAAATAAAAAAGATGACTTCTTAATAATTAATAATGAACAAAACTTTGTGCCGCTATTTACTGTGTATTTCATACCGTATATTATACTGAATAAATTAAGTTAACAACGGTTAATTATTAAGATACTAAGTGTATTATATTTAACTTTTCTATTTTTAAGTAATAAATGGATTCAGAAGGACAATGTTGATGCAATAAGCTTGCAATTTCTAGTATTGTGGTAAAATCTCTTTTGTATTTTTTCAATATAATAATGAAAAATTAACCTCAACGTGAATATATTATTCAGACCACAAGACTTTTGAATAAAATGTCATCTTTTGACTGAAATGTTTCATAGATCACCAATAAAATTAATACTGACAATATGTACGTACTCTGCAATACTTTATTTACTAACAGTAAATTGTAGATTATGAAATATTAGAATTACAAGTAATAATATATTAATAAATAAATGATATATATATGCACTGCTGTCAGCAGTCATCCTAAAATATGTAAATAAGTAAAAGGCAACAGATTTGTCAGTGTCAACTGTAACACCCTCAGTAAATAAAGTTGATTGATTGATTGATTGAACATGAATGATTTACAGCATCATTCATAAAATAGCCAAGGCCAATATATACACCTTCAACTCCTGTTTATTGTACACAACCTACAAACACTACGCTTGCAACTAAATGGGTAATTGGGTACTGGTATGTGAGTGGTTGCTTTCTGTTGCATGTAACAGAACAATAAATGATGAAGTAGGAAACTAAAGTATTGTACCATGGGTGGCATTGTGCGTTAGTGCTCGCCCCTCACCGCTGTGGTCCAGGTTCGATTCCTGCTCGGTACATATGTGAGTTGAGTTTGTTTGATGTGTTGTTCTCTCCCTTGCCACGAGGGTTTTTCTCCGGGTTCTCCGGTTTTCCTCCCTCCGTAAAAAACCAACATGGTGAGTTGAGTGTTGTAAAATATTGAATGTAGTATGGAGTAAAGACGTGGCCCCAGAAGCCTATAGCTTTAAACCTTACCGTGTATAAATAAAAGAGATTTATTTTAATTTTACTTTGTACCAATGATGTTATAGCAACAAAATATATAATTATATCCAATTAATTGATTAGAAATTTGGAACCAAGACAATCTGATCAGCCTGATAATCTAGATTACTTGGGACGGTGAAAATAGTTTTGTAATTTAATGGTATCCCTTACGCAACTGTGATGTGAAACTACCTAAACAGTAGCACAAATAAAGTAAGAAACAACCTATAGTGAAAACATAACATGACAAGCTGTCATTTCAATAAAGGATTTTTTTAAATAAATGGTATTTTACATACCGGTAATAAGTTTGTGACCATTTGGGTCATGCATTGGAAGAAAATATGATAAAGATTGAAAGCCAACCACTTCCCAAACACTAGACCAAAATATGTAATTACCAGATATTGTCTGGAAAGACTTGAACCAAATGGATATCTAACACAATTAATATGGTGGTCAATGTTGTATACAAGTTCAAGGTATTTCTGAGAGAAAAAGTATAAGATGTGTTAAGAGGTAAAGCAAACAGAAGCACCAATCGTAAAGAAAAACAAAACAGAAAAAGCTCAGACTTCATGATAATTTGAACCCTCTTAGAATTACGGGAATGTCTAAAACAAGGATTATCACCATAGGTTGATTTCAACGATTAAAATAATGAAAAAAGATGGCTCTCAGTTTTGCATAAATATGACAACAAGTTGTCTATTGATTGGCGAATATCAGAAAAACGTGGGAATTCTTTGTAGGGAAAGTCTATTTCCTCTAATCATATCAAGATTATTTTTTCAGTTGGAAATATTCGGTAAAATAGCAGTTCCACGGCGTGGGATAACCTGGAAAATCCAACATTACCATGGTCTATTGGTTGGTTTCAATCGTTTCAATAACGAATATCTAGCAGAATATCAAGCAGACAAACTTCGCATACAGTGTAAAGCTGTTTCTCTAACACCTATTTACGAATACGCTCACCAATAATAGATTATTTAGCACCATAGTAGCACATTAAAATACAATCCCCATGAAATTCTTAAAAGTTCTTTCAACGCCGGGAATAAGAAATTTGAGAAATTTGATGTTTTTGGAGTTGAATGCTACCAGAACGTCGACGGACGAGGACACACTAGGAACCGATAGAAAATCGTGGAATCATGAACTGCAGCTCATCATATTTGATAACACAAGTAGGACTTCATAACATTAACTGTCTGTTCTATTAAGATGTAGTTGGCGAGATTATTATTTCAGATGGCTTATCTTTTTCCTCATTTTCTCTTTTCAACCTCTAAGCACAATTTCAGCACACACATGTACGTAACATTGCGAAAGACTTCTCTCCTTCCTTCCAATCCTGCAATAACTCTTGACTTACGGATCAAAAGCAAGGATATCTTATGCAACGATACAGTATGAAATCAAGAGACATAGCTAATAGCTAAGATACGTACTTTCAGTGGCTTTGAGTAAGGTCTTGCATTCCTTGATCAAACCCTTGATTGCTTCGTTAGTCTGCTCGAGTTCCCGTTCATGCTCGTGGATATTCTCGCGGAAATAAGGGCTATCCAACAAACAGTCGGCAAATTCTAGAGGCTTAAGCCCCATTCCTTGTCCAGTAGGTTTACCTAGTTGTTAAACTAGCTATCTTAGAGTGAAATGTCGGGGAAAAGCATCAACAACCTCGTCAAATCTGTTTTATAGATGGACGCACTGGTACTTGGAATACCAAAGTTTTGATTAGAAATGCGCATGCGTTATTCTCGTGACGACATTGTGACCCCACCCCTCTAGTTACGCGCGCATTCGGCAGGGAAATGAATGAAAGGATGAAAGAATGAAAGAAATAAATGAAATACACGACTTCAAGAAATTTTCAATTTTGCCAAAGCAGTTTTTTTTCTGGCTACCCAACTTTCTTTTATTCCACTTTAATTAGGTTCAGAAAACGTTTAATAAAAACATTTAACAGTTAACTTTTTCATCATTTTTAAAAAAGAAAATTATTATTTCTAATAAATTACTGGAATCTATCACCTTAAAATGTAGATTTTTTTGTTGTTTTGGACATATAAATATTTAAATTTTTAGTTCCTCCCATTCTTTCTGAAGGATGATTGCTTTCTTTACTTTGGAATTTTTAGAAATAACATTTTTACTTAAACATTCTAATGAGAAACTTGGTACAATATAGAAATGATTAATTTTATTAATTCTGTATTAGTTTCTTCATATTTTCTTCCTTATGGTTTTTATTTTTTTTTCAGTCCCCCTTTTCTCTTTTTCCTTTCTGTGTTTGTTTTTCTAATTTCTTTCCTTCTTTTCCTTTTTTATTTCTTTCTTTCTTTTTCTCTCTTACTTTTCTCTTTTTCCTTTCTATTTCTCCTCTTTCCTCTTCACTTTTTCTGTATTTTTCTTTTAATTTTTTTTGTAAACATTTTACTGACTTTTTTCTAAAAAAAAGTTAGAAAGGCAAGTACACACTAATTCCTCTGGTGCAACATTTAATGTCAACATTCAATGTCACTTTGTTAAAATTTCCAACTTGGCTTAATAATAATAATAATAATTAGAGGCACTTATATAGCGCTTTTCACAAATGTCTCAAATATGCGCTTTACAACCAGTGGAGGACTTTTTACAGGCTGCATATTACGGCGCCATTGGCAGCCATGCAGCTTCCAATCATGAGGAATTAGTACATTAGTATGTTATGCCTCCAATTGGAATAGGCTGTTGAACTGGGAATCAATCCCATTCATGAAAAGGAAAAAACTACATCTTTCAGCTCTCAAGTTGTACACGTATTTCTTTGGGAGCTGGTTCAAGTTCTTTTAAAATAAGGCAAATTACGTCCTTTCTTTTGATTTCTTCCAAACATTTCATAAAGTCACAAACAAGCAAGGTTGGTTTGACACCCTCAATATAATCAAAAACATCTTCTGTAGGTGAATTACCAGGTCTTTCCTTCATTTTCTTCACTTCGTCCTCATCCATATCATAGTGGCTGGCTACTTTAGCAAAAGAACCTTTAAGGTCCAGTTTACCACATATTTTTCCCTTCAGATTTGGTTTTCTTTTAAAAAGGTCAAAAAGCTGGCAAGTTGATCCTGCAAAAAAGCATAACACAAAAATGTTAGCTATGATATATAATTTGTCATGGCAGCACTATTCAATTAGTCCATCGATCATTATAATGAAGATGAATTTTTTTAATTTGAGGGAGAGGGGTGTGGATCGAGAGAGGGTTGTCACCCTTATTTATGGTGTAAAGTAGACATAATGTACATGCAGCCTTCCATGGTCTTGATTTCAGAACAAACTTTCAGTTTAATGCAAAACATAATCTGGGCTCAGTTTTATGAGTAAAAACTATTTTAATGATGAAACTATGAATAATCATTTGTTATCTTGAATTGAATAGAAATTCAAGTTTTGGGGCTATTTTATTTTAATGAACCATGCCCAGTTTAGGTTAATGGACCCTAATCATGTGAACTAATTTTTTTAAGATCAGCAAACTGGTTTCTTTCTAGTGCAAGCAGCCTATGGTATCTCAAAGAGTTTTGATGGTAAAGGATAAAATCTCAGAAAGTTATCGGGGATGACGTTTTTAGACTTTAAAATCACTTCGCATAATAAGGTCCATTTGATCAATCCATGCAGGTGTTGTATTCTTCAATAATCCTAGCGGCTTCAAAATCACAAACCAATAATGCTACAAGCTAGCCTTTTTGTCTGTATATACATATTGTTTTTTATTATAACAATCAACTGCCTGTTGCATTCCACTTCAGCACATAGAAATGAATTCATAAACCTTATTTATGCAAAATCTCATGCAACATGTCCAGAAGAATTACTTAAGCATGGATATCGTTCACTCATACACAAATACTAGCTGGATTAATGTAGATATTTATTTACCTTTGCCTGTCTTGTGGCTGTTCTCGATTGTATATATTAGCTTCATATCTTGACCTTCCTCTGAACTTCTTGAGCAATTTCTATGACCCTTTTTTTGGTATACAACTATAACCAGGCAAATCAAGGAAGCCACAGCAAGGAGACCAAGTCCACAGGATACACCAACAAACACCTGCCATTCAGTGGAATTTGAAGTATTCACAGATTTCTGCTTGGTAGAACTATTATACTGTAACACACTGCTGTTGTTTGTAGATTTTCTACTTGAGGTTTCTGTTGGTACATGAATAACTTTGGTTGTGTTTTTCTTCATAGTTGTTGGTATTGATGGTTGTTGTGTTGTAGAAGGTGGAGTACACTTCTTCTTTCTGTGGACAGTGCATCGTTTGTGAGTTGGCATCCCTTTTTGTACACACTCATCTATAACTACATCCTCTCCATCTCCACAACACCAAGAACAAGGCTTACAATCATCAGAACTCTTCTCATAGTAGTTCTCCTTGCTTACACACTTCTTCTCACACATCGTATTTATTTCCGTTGTACATGGCTTCGTAACTTGATCTTTTGAGCAAATACCACAGGACTGGCATTGCTCATAATCATATGATGATGAAAAGTTGACACCACTTGCACAAATTCTGCATTCAATGATGGTACCAACTTTTATCTTCGTTCCACATTGAACTGATGGGCCGAGTCCTCCAGGACACCTTGGACAATCAACACAACGGATTGAACCATTGAGTGATATTTCTGTGTACTGGTTATATGTACACACAACAACAGCCTAAAACAATAAAAAGGGATATTTAATCATTTCAGAATTCAACACAACTCAAAATCATTAACACTAATAATTAATCATCACTACAAAATTAACAAACAATAATTGTTAATTATCTTCCTTTTTAAGCATAGAAAAGTATTACCAAGCTGATTAACCATATCCTCCTTCATCTGGGCCTTAATAATTGTGGAAAATAATTTCACAGGGAAATTATCCTGTCTAGAACCCCCCTGGCTAAATTTTCCAACATATGTCCATAATTAGAGGGGTGGAGGGCTGGTGCAAATGGGGGGAGGGTCATGGTTTTTCATGCAAACTAAAAGGGAGGGTCAAAAAAATTTGTGCAAGCCTATGAGGGGGGACCTCACTATTTTTTGTGCAAAGTTGTCAGGGCAAAGTAGTATAAATTAAACATTTCTACATCCTAAGGCCTCCTAATGTTTCCTTTATTAACTGTAAAAAATACTGAATGCTTGCCATTCAATCATCAGCAAATCATAGATTGAACTGGTGTGTTTGGAAATAAACACGAATTATACTCCACAGAGAAAGATGTATGTTGGAATTAAATGTTGAACTATTATGTGTGTGTTTTCCGTTGTTTTTTTTTCCTTTCTTTTTCATTACACAAGGGTAGGGGGCCAGGGGGGAGGGGTGGGGTCATATCAATTTATGTAAAATATTATGGGGGGGCCTAGAATTTTCTGCAACAGGAAGGGGAGGGCCTCTTAAAAATATACAGATCAAAGTTAAGATGCACCAGCCCTCCCTTCTCTAATTATTGACCAGTCCCTAACCAGGGTCTCTAGTACTAAGTATGGAATCTTTTTTTGACGTCAAAATCTGACTACTGGCCGTCAAACCGTGCACAAAAACACGTTACACACTTTTTGATAAAAACACATCCCATCTAATTGCTGAAACCAACAGATTTTGAAAATCCTATATTTCGAACAATTTGCAGATTTTGACGGCCAGTGAGTACGTCATAAGTAAAACCTTCCATCATAAAACAGTAGAAATTTTAACCTATTATTACCTTGACTTGTACTATTAAAAGTAGAGTCATCAACAAAATGCTTCCCTGATACACGGTTTGCCTCATTGTGTGAAGAATCAGAACGAACTACCAGACAAACCTGTAGTAAGCGAAGAAGAAACCACATTCAATCGAGAATTACGACATGATGTACAGCAAATCAGGCATGGTAATTCCCGGGGTAATTGCAAGTCTTCCCAAGTCGAGTCTTCGGTTGCGTCGACTTGGGGTTTTTCTTTTGTCACAACCACATGCGAAGCTCAATTTTACCTTATTTTTCCCTTAACGCGAAAGGAAGGACTGAAAAAGAAGAGAGTTTCACCATAGACATATACAGACGGTTTGACATAAGCAACAGAAACGTTTTGTATATGTGAAATACAGTTCACAAAGTTCAATGACGTAATTTCCCGTCTAGCTATTTTCAGTAACTTACGTAGTTTATACGCCATAGTTACTGTAGCTGTGTACGTGCTGACGCACGGCCGGTGCTGACGTAAATAGGGTTCTCGACTGTTCTCAAGGTGACCAGATCAGACGTGACGAATGCTTATTTCAATAATCGTGAAGTTCAGGAGTTTAGATTAGTTTTAATAGTCGTAAGTATATTTTTAAAGAAAGAAAAGGCTTGAGAAATTGTTTTTATGCAAAAAGATACTGATATTTTGCATTTGAAAAACAACTTAATCGTTTAAGGTCAGGATACTCGCAGAACTAGAGGGTAATACTGTCGTGGTAGTCCCATTTTAGTTCATGTTGCGGTGACTAATTTTTTCCGCATTCGGGAACGCGTTCCGGCAAGTGATCTGATTTGTAGGATCCGATTTGTGAAATGTTATAGGGGCTATTTCTGGTCCAGTTTTATTAATTTTAGGCAATCTGATCGTGCACTTTAGTAAAGGTGAAATCAGGTTATAAATAAATAAATTTTAATAATAAATAATAGAGCATTTAAATAGCGCTTATACATTTCTATTCTAAACGCTTTACAAATGACGTCAAACCTTTCATCTTTGTCTTTTGTTCAAACTGTAAACCGCAACTGTCTTGTGTTAGTCTACCCCTACACTCACATAAACTAAATATCTGAGCCGCACCAAAACTTCTTAGAGAAACCCAGTGGAAACGATGTTTCCATATCTAGTATAGTATCATTTTAAAGTGATAACAAACAATATTGAAAATTGTCAACAACAAGCGACATGCCATGAGGAGTGACAAACATCATTAATGCCGACGCGCTTCAGGTCATTAATTGAAATACTTTGCTACTGACTGGTCTAATTTATATTTTTTCTCCCTCAAATTAATAAAATCGTTTAAACGCTTTTGCGAATGGATTTTGTAGCTCATTTAAATTTCTAAAAGTCTTTTACACAGATTAAGGGATTAGCACTTTCAAATTCCAAACTTTTGATAAACAGCCTAATAAATATCATAAAGCAGATTCAAAGTTAAGTAGCTGGTGACGTTTCACGTCAAGGCATTGTTGATTACTACTGGTAGAATTGACTTGGCTGGGTCAGGGCGTGGGCTGGGTCCAGTCAGTGGTTCCCGCATAGAGACGTTTGTGACACAACACATGTACGTAAGTAATGACGTCAGTTGATCAACCAGGCGTTACGTGTCATTGTGTAACATTTTTATTGACCTGTTTTCATCTATTTTTCTAATACAAGGGTTTTATAACCGTTTCTGATTATACGCAAACTTGAATTACATCTAGGAAATTTTACTCTTTTGTAACACAAAGTTCTAGCTAAAGACAAGTTGTTTTAGCTGTAGACAAGTTGTTAAGTTGTGACGTATTTCCGGGTACAAGCGCACAAAAAGACCGCTAAAATATTAGCCATTTCGGAGTTGAGGAAGGGACTGGGACCGAGTGCAGAAATATGAAAGATCACACTAACATTAGTAAGTTACTGAGTTTCAGAATGTTTGGACAGTAAGAGAGAATGTATGGTTTTGGGGGACGCCGTCCTCAAGGCCCATACATTCTCTCTTATTTTTGCGACTTTTAAAA
>JAUUIK010024786.1:0-10123 GCA_032270385.1 Urticina crassicornis | reverse complement strand
GCTACAGCAACACATTGTACGGCTACAGCACAACTACAAATTTGATGTATTTCTTCCCACTTATACAAAATCCACTCTAATATGTGAATAATGTTATATATTGAAAGAAATATACAGATATACATGTAGTATAAGACAACGTGTCCCTTATCTATTTCAGATATAAACAGTAGATACTGGTAGTTTGATGAAATGTAGATTATAATAACCTTTGTCTGCTTGCAAACATCTGGAAACCAACCCTAGACATTTTGGGTCCCTTGCTGTTTTGTTTTTTAAATTTCATAAAACAGGTTTTGAGTAGATGAGGCAGAATGTACAGTAAAGTACACAGAAAGATATAATTATTTGCAGAAAAATAAAAAAAATTTTAGTGATTAAAAACATCTATTAATTAGATAGAAAGGTCATGGTTGTTGCATGTTGTGCTGGTTTTGTAGAGACAATAAGATGAGATATCATGAAGATAGAGTTGATATGATAGACAAAATCCTGAAGGGCAAGTTATTCCCTAGGGGTACTCTATCATGATTGGGTTAAGACATGCCTCTAAGTGAAAGAAAATGTTTTGAAATTTTTCTACCATTTTCAAGATTATTGGCCCAAATTTGTGACCTTGTTCTGCATATTGAAAGACCTGAATTTAGGGCAACAGTTTGAAAACCATACCCTGTGAAAGACAACAAGCCTAATATCTGTGCTTTATCTGTTGGACAAGTTCCACATCCCCATGGATATAGGTTAGGGAGAAAATTAGGACTTGCGTAACGGAAAAAACTAAGATAACGAAAAAGGTGGCAAAAGTATAACATCTTATCCAAAGCTAGACATTATGTCACCTTCTTCTTTGAAATTTCCATAAACAAAGTTATGATTTTTTTGTTTGTTTATTATTGAATGTCAAAGAAACTGAAGAGATGCTATGGGAAAACGCACAAGACTAAAATGTGTTTATCTTAAACACTTAATCAAGTCCTTTGTTGTTGTTTTATTTTGGTGAGGAAATTTAGGAAAACGATGAGATAAAAGTGAGAATAATTTACACAAAAATATCAAAACATATGCTAATACTGTAACAGCTACATATAAGTTTACCTGAAACACAAACAACAAACAACTTTATCGAAAATTTTAGAGTACATGCATTACAAACTTTTGACCGGTACAATATCTACAATATCTATATCTATATACAATATCAGTATGGACTATGTCATATGTATAAATGTGATATTTAATGTAAAAATGTATACCCACACATACACATGTAAATGTAAAAACTCATTATTTTCACACTGATTCTTAAAATAAAACCTCACAAGTTCCAACTGAGATTATTCTAAACCAACTGGAGAGAGACCTCAGGTACTCCGTAAATTTGAAAATACCTTTTTATTAATTATTTCCCAATAAAAAAAAATTTTAATAGTTTTTTTTTTTATATAACAGGTGCAGTATTATTATATACAGCAGTACAGTATTATTTTTTCCATATATGAGAGTGAATGATATATAATGTTCAGGGTTTGCCCTTGTGGCTCCTATCAGTAATCTCAAGGTTTAAACTTTATGCATCAATATATTTAACCAAATAGATCTTTTTGACACACTTAAGGTAATTCCTCTAATAAAGCTTGAAATCTTATTAAAAGTTTAAAATATTTGACAAAAAAATGATTATTAGAAAACCAGTCACGAATAAATGTACGGCCATTTAGCTTAATTTAGGCCATTTAACTTATTCTACCAAATTGACGAGGAAAAAATGGGACAAATTTGTCATTTCGAATTATTTATCGTAGATGGCAGAAGTCCTGACTTCGGATTTAACCAGCATCTACTTTTTTGTGTGGTTTTGTAATCCTTTTGCTTGGAGATTTTTGTGTTTGGTAATTTGAGGTCCGTAAGGTGTTTCAACCGGCAAAGCTAAACGGCTTTGTCAGTCAACAACATACAAATATACGATACCGCGGCCGATGATTACAAATTTGTCGTATCGATGAAAATGAATGATAAACTCCAAAATGTTGATTTCAGGGCACTCGAAGGGCTTCCATGGCTCCCAAACGAACACACGTTCGTGTACGTGAAATAAACCTACTAATAACCTAATAAGTCTACTAGCTATAGTCGATTGTACGACTAGAACTCAACCATCAGGTGCTGTAAATTTCGCATGCCCAAAAATGCCTCATCAAAAATTTAAAACGAGAAAAGAATGGAATGATGCTGCAATTTAGAATCGAGATATTGCTCGAACCAAAATAAAATTACATTGCGACGATGGTGAGTTTCATGAGAAATGTTTGTAGTGATTATACTGAGTGCAATAGAAGGTTGGGTAACTTAAACAAGAACAGTGTAAACGGGTATATCACTCACTTCTAAATGCTTCGCTGACGACACGAATATGGGTGGATGTACCAAGGTAAACGTCGTTGGTTGCGGAAAGTCAAAAGCGGTCAGCTGGACATGCGAACAAAACCTTACCACATAAAATATCGCGGGGAAAAAGTCAACTCCCAGCGTAAACTTTTTTTCATGGCATGGAATTTTCTTCTTCTAGTTCTAAAAATAACCCCATTTGCCCTTCATATTTACTTTAACCCGCTTAGTGTGTAGAGAAATACAGTGCACGTACCATGACAGACTGGATCTTGCTTTTTAAAACAGATTCTAGCTGATTTTTCATCTTTTTGGCAATTGTGGAACCATTTCTCTCCACAACGACGAGCCCTGCTGCATTCACGTATTTCTGAATAAATGGGAGAAAATAAAACAAGTTATCGTGAAGTGACAATAGAAAAGCTTGTAAATCACTTCAAGTGTAGCAGTGGCTTCCGTTGCATGCAAAGACTACAAGCTACTAAAAAACTCAAGATTCTGTACGACTACAAACCCAGTATTTGCAATACTCACCTTCTCTATTGTACTGTATTTGGTCACACTTTCCAATAAACTTTTTATATTTTCCCCGATGCCTTTCGCCGAAGTTTGTGTACTGAAAATAAAAATGGAAAATCCCCTTTACTACTGGCATTTGAAGTCAGAATCACCAGCGAATAAATGCTTACTCAGACAGGCCAGCAGCCATAGTGATTCCAACATCTCTCGTCAAGGAAAAGAGCGAATACGCAATGCAGTAAAAACCAAAGGCGAACAAGAAGCGCGCCATATTTGAAGGTCGTCCTCCGAAATTGTGTTTAACTTATATTCGCGAGCTACAAAAAGAGCGGCTCGACTACAACTGACAATTATCGTTCTGTTTTGGGTTCTCGAGCCGTAAGAGACAAATAAGGGCATCAAGTCATTTATTTTTAACGGGTTCTTTGTGGATGACAGGTGCATGTCGATTTGCGATTGGTCCACAGCGGGCTTCTGACTGCTAATACACAAGACATTTGCATTTGGTTGCTGCATTCTCGGATGAGTCAATCGTTACCCTAGAAAATTAGAGCCATTCTTCAAATATATTGAACCAAAACACTTAATGAATCATCGCATATACGTTCATATTTAAATTGATTATAGGAGGCACGAATGATTAGAGAAAAAACACTTTGGGGCGGATTTGGAAAGCAATCATTCCGTGTTCGACTCCAGTTTACTTCACATCAACACCGTGATTCGTACAGACACTCGTACGTATCCAGATGTTTTAAAACGTCACTCAGCACATATTCGCGCCTTTAGCGACGACTTCTAAAGGACAACATTAAGGACATCTAAGATAAACAGATGCATAGCGAAAACTATAGTTTGACATTTTGTTTGTTTGCTCCAATTTAAAAACGTAAGGTTTGCTTTCAGTTGAAAAGTTCACTTAGTAAGAGCAAGAACTCATGTATGTTAACAAAGTATGTTAACTTTTGTCCTACCCATTGCAAGAAGTTATCCTCCATCGTCATCGTCAAAACTAGTAATGCTTTTTATCCGTAAGGACGAGCCAACACAAAGCAATTTAGGGAAAACCATTGACAACACAAATTCAGTCGCCATCTTGGATTTGCTTCTGGAAGGGTAGACTGGGGGAGAGTTTAAAAATGGCGGGGGAAAAAAAACAAGAGAACAACACAGGGAGACCGCGGGGGGCTATATGTAAGACTTACTTAGTAGTCTGCGGCATTTAACTCAATTTAATGATTTTAGAAAAAAAGCCTCATTCAGACAAAAACATTTGCTCATCAACTAAAATATTAAAGCAGGGCTCGAGGGCATAGGGTACAGACCAACCGGATGAAATAGAAATGTTAAGAGTAAAAGAAAGGTTATATTTCAATTCCTATTAAAATTGTTGTCAAGTAAATTATAATAAGAAAATGAATAGTGAACTAGGGAGCGTTCATAATTCCTACTCTGCTTCGTAACCCTGTCCTAGACATAAAATGTGGTAGCTCCCTTCTAGGAAGTTTGAATTGGAAAGACATTTTCCATAATCACCCTAACTGTTGTTGAGTAAAAAAATTTGCCCCCTCAAAAAATGGACCCAACCACCCCCCACTAATTATCAACCTCAATTATGAACCTCCCTAGTCTTGTCGCGGGCCAACTTCATAATTCCATTTCCCCCTTTAATTCTTAAGCAAAAAAAATGGAAATGAATTACAAAAATAAGAAATTCCTAGCTTTAAAAAACGAAATACGAATTAGTTCTGTGAATTGATGGAGTCTCCTTGTCTAGCAGACTGACAGTTTCCTCCCTTATTCTCTTGTCGCGGGCCAACTTCATAATTCCATTTTCCCCCTTTAAGCAAAAAATAATGGAAATGAATTACTAAAATAAGAAATTCCTTTAAAATAAATACGGAACATGAATTCGTTCTGTGAATTGATGGAGTCTCCTTGTCTAGCAGACTGACAGTTTCCTATGGTTTGGAATGAAAAGAACAACTCAGTCAGGAGAGAGCAGTCAAATGTGAATTAACCGCTTGCGCGCTTTGGGGGAAACTCTGTTCATGATAAGAAACTCATTTGTAATGATCTGACAGTGAAACACCTGGATGTCCACTGCCAGACACCATTTTGGACTGCAGAAAACCATTCTAGTAAATATTTTAAGGAGGAAATAAAAATTAATTCTAAAGGGCTTTGTTCCCTTTCTGTCGGCACGGAAACTCCTCTATACTACGCGCCGAGCTAAAGGATATTAGCAATTGAGAATATACTAGGTCTGGTTAAACCCCGGTAATATTGCACCAAAAAGATCAATCTTCCGCCCTTCTGAACTCATTCAATACCTATTGAAAATATGATCATAAGACGAGGCTTTTTCTTATAAGACCAAATTGCAAACTTTCACCTGGTTGCCCCTTAATTAATAATAATTCTTATAACTGTCAATAGCAGAAAAATTGCATATACGTAGAAATAACGTATATTAACTGCATGCAGTATACATTGTACTGAAAGTGAAAAGATAGATAAATAAGGCTAGAGTATGTACGCAGAGTTGACGTTTAAACTTTTTACTTTTGACTTCTGCATTGGCGAGGAAAATGTATTTAATAAATGGTTTATTTAGTTTTCCCAAAGCTAGAAGGCGTGCATAACAAAACGTTTACTGTATATAGGAAGCTTAAAAACTCACAATGTAATTAACCTAACAACCCTTTTTTCTAAGGAAAGGTACGAACTGTAGCAGTCTTGTGGTATACATAATCCTCTTTTCAGTCTTTCAGTCTTTTTGGATTTGCCCTAAAGCATTACCATGCGCCATATAGACCTCACCGCGTGAGTCAACATACCTCGACCGCCTACACAAAATTAACGACCCAACCCGAGAGATTATAATATTTCTAGTATATATATTTAATTCTTTCAACTACAAAAAAAAGTCAATCACACGAATGGAAATTTCGAAAGATCTAGAACAGAGGGAGACCTTGGCTCACAGTGCATAAATGGGCGCAGAGATGAAAACTCAGATTTACTGAAAATAAGAAAGGAACGTACACGTGGAAGTGGGCGGAAGAAAAGATACGAAAGCTTCCTTGTGCCTGCAAGGCACGTGACAGTTCTAATAGAATCGGATTGTAATAATCTCGTCAAACAATTACTAGACTAGTACTCAATAAGTATGCATCATAAAATATTTTCTTTTCTTTTCAGTAGACGCCGACTATTAAGGCGAGGACAAACAATGGAGCATTGGGAGCGACGTCGCAGAAGTAGATCTTGATCCGACTTCGGCAATGTTGTCGGCAACGTTGCGCGCAACAATTTTAGAGATCCATAAAGGTCCCTTCACACTAGGAGTAGCTCATATAGCAAGAATTTGACACTGAAACATGTGTTGCAGCAAAAAAATCGTGTTCCGTGCTCACGGGGAGTCTTGTAGCGCGTACGTGTAGTGGAAACACGTAGCAGGGATATAATCATAACCGGTACACACATAAGAAAAAGAAGCGGTAGCATGTCTTAGGGGTATGTAGCAGCGACAAATCACAAAACATTTCTTTTTCTCCATACACAGGAAAATGTGTAGATCAGAGGACATGTTCAGTAAGGACATGTTGCTGAGAACTGCTCCCTCGTATATGCATGAACTAATGGCTTTATGAACGTGAAAACGGTTTTTTTCAGATATTTTTCCCGCGCGACATGTATCAGAAAGTTCATCTGGTTGATAATAATAATGATAATGATGATGATAAGTTCTTATATAGCGCATTCCACAAATGTCCCAATGCGCTTTACAACAACCAGTGCATGGTTGAACTTTAGGGAACATATTGCAGAGACACATTTTGAAAGAGGCTTCGTCTCATATTTTCATATTTTTAAATTCTGTATTATTCTATTAGACCTCAAACTCTTCTCTCTTTCTTTATAACCCAAAACTCTACCTACACAATGCCACGGAGTTTAGTTTGACTGATTCCTCGGTCGACACTGGCTTAGCCGGAATCTTCACGACCCGCCACCGAGCCTGCCGAGAACGACCGTAAAAATATTAAATACCCGGTAGTTAATATTTTCGTATTTGTAAAAAATCTGTTATTTTATTAGACCTGAAACTCTAGCTTCTCTCTTTGTTTAAAACTCAAAATTCTACGTACACAATGCCACGGAGTCTAGTTTGACTGATTTCTTCGTCCTCGGCGTACTCAGTATATGTGAAGCGACCGAAAAATTATTAAATACCCGGCAGTCAAAATATTTTCATATTTTTAAATTCTGTGTTATTCTATTAGACCCAGTTAAACTCTTCTTTAATTTCTTTGTTTAGAACTCAAAACTCTACCTACACAATGCAATGGAGTTTATTTGACTGATTTCTCGGAAGACACTGACTTAGAATCCTATTGTCTCACTGAAAGGTAGCCCAAGCTATGTATTATATAGTAGTGGTTTTTATAAGCCGTTTTATGAGAGAGAATGTACGGGGAATATAAGATACTCACGATTTATAAAAATCTAATAAAATCAACTATGAATGTCTCTACTTGTTGTTAGACTATTCATCTTTCTTGTGTGGAGATTTGAAGCAATTCCGATGAAAATTAAGCGAGATTTAGCGGTTTGAAATCTTTACTCTTATACCCCATATACGAAGTTACTTCGAAGTTATACACTACTAATACATGGCTTGGGCTTATACCTGTGCTTGTTGAAGCACACATTCGTTATGCCCCTAGCTGTAACACAATTTACATAGGGCTGATCACAAACAGCAACCCGCAGAATGCTTTGAGTTCAGTGTGATCGTAAAATAAAAATGGCGCGGGTGAAGCAGCATAAGAAAAATCTTGGTGGGAGCAATTCCTAGCAACATGCCCCTAGAACATGTCCTCTGTACGCCACAAGCCTTAGCTACAAATACCCGCTACATGTCCCCGCTACATGTCCCATCGTGTGGACGGAATGTGACTTTGTCGCTGTTACATGCACCTAAGACATGCTACCACTTCTTCTTTCCACGTGTGTTCCAGTTGTGATTTTATCCCCGATACATGTTTCCGCCAAACTACCGCTACAAGACTCCCCTAGTGCACGAAACGCGATTTTGTTGCTGCTACATGTTCCAGTGACACACACAGAACAATTTTGCCGTTGCGGAAAACGTTGCGCGCAATGTTGCGTCGTGTGTCCTCCCTCACCTTTAGAATTTGTTTCAACGGGTTTATTACAATTAACTGTAAGAGAGACGACACTTGGCCTTGAGACAAAGTACAGACACCAAGGGATTCGAAATATGAACTTATATTTTTATATACTCCGTGTAATTACAATATGTGCACTTAGTTTTCACAAGAGTGTGCAAATCTATGATCAATTTCAAGTATTTATTGAGCATAGAGTAAAAACATAAGAACGTAGAATTCAGTTAAACTTAACACACCATGCCCGCTTGTTCAAAGCGCGAATATCCAGCTGCTATCCCAGAATAATTTTGACTCAAAATCCTAGTTGTGATGAAAATATTTGTTTTTCGTAAATCTAACCACTATAGAAAGAATAAAATATCAGTAATTCCTCTTTATAAACGGTATTTTTTACAGTTGAGAGGTCACACATTAGCGCTAGATTACAACTTTCTATATGCTGTAGTTCGCTTCGAACTACCGGGCCCAAATATCATCTTGACGGATTTGTGGTAATAGACCTATTCAGTTTGCCTCAATTTTGTCCCAATTTCAAATCATTCGGGAATAGGTTTCTTGTTAAAATTATTTATTTATCAATGTATCTTCTCGTGCGTTTACGAGAAACAAAAGAAAGAATGGACTAAAATGGGACAACAGTGAAATGGGACAATATTGAAATGGGACAACATTGAGCCAAGCTTAATGGGTCCATAGAGTTCCACTCCAGTTCCCAACATTGTCCCACAATGTCCCACCAGGCTACCAATTCATTCGCAAAATGATTTATCAAGATTTTATATTTCTTTCTTTAGTTACAAGACGCTGTTCAAACAGCCAAAGTCAAACGACATTCTAATAATTATTTTTGTAAAACAAACAAGATCTTTGATTTCTAAAATAGGATTTCCGTCTCCTGCTAATTGATATATTTGAATATCATAATTTATAATATAAATTTCCTGTAGTTTTGCCTCCCAAAAAGTAAAGGCGACATCTTCATTAGAATTACAATGAAGCTGCCTTTTTGAAATCTTTCGACGAAAATCACAAATAAAACACCGACCCACTACTTTGAATTCTTTTCATGACTCCATTCTTATTTTCAAACTAAACGGACTTTTTCATATTCCTCTAGATGAATGTTCTAACATTTAACTCTCCATTGGGCGTTACTTGAATATGGTAAATAAGTCCTAGCTACAGGGGGAGGGGCGGTTATATGCATCATCACCACTTATCGCTCCCCCTGATCCATCACCTCCATTACGGTCTAAGGAGGGGATAGATATGTTATTACTTATTGACTTGGCGTTGGAGGTGTACCAGAAATTCATAATACGACATGACGGATTCGGCTCTGTCGTCTATCAGGTTGCTAAGGAATAACATTCGATTTCGACTGTCCTCCCTTTGAAAATAAAATAAGAGCCAACAATTAGTAATGAGAGAAGATTATTCGGAAGTATATTTTTCGGAAGTATATTTAGTTTTTCATAACGAAAATCGAGCTGAATACAATCCATGAAATGAAATCCTGGGAAAATTTTCGCATCTTGATTTGTAAAAAAAACGATCGCGTTGAAAACGAGGAGGCGCCGGTCCGGCATAGGATTGATCAGACCTACAGCTGCATTAGGTCACTGTGAAAACTCTTTGTGTACTCACCTGAAAACATGCAGAATAGCGTGACAGGTTCTTTGACTTTGAAGATAATCAATAAAGCAGCGCACTCTTTGAGACAACGCATTGTCGAGTTCTGGTAACGAGCCCTGTAATACATCAATAAAGTCGCATTAATACTCAATTTCAGCTATGCCCCCCCCCCCTAAAAACAGCGTTATTTAGGTTCCGTCCAACTAACTCACATTAGTACTACTCCGTAGCAGAAAGGATTATTCTGAACATATAACATTGGTTTTATATTTGCGCATTTTATTTGAGTCCCGTCCAACTAACTTACATTATTAGTCTTCCACTGCGGCAAACAAAACAGCCTTAAACTGAACGAAATAGCATTGGTTTTATATTTGGGCATT
>JAUUIK010024675.1:0-10127 GCA_032270385.1 Urticina crassicornis | reverse complement strand
AAAATGGGCTACAAAATTATATTTGTTGTTATTCTTGTTGTGTAAATAAATGATTTGACAAAGTATACCAGAAAAAATGTACAATGTACTTACAGTACCTTATATAATGCCGGTTTTTATACAGTGCGAAAATATTCAAATTGTGACTGTTGCGCAACACGTAGGGTAGCGGCCTATTACTGTAGAATGTGTGCGTTAAAAGTAGTAAACTTTACCAAGTAATATGAACATTCGAACCATTTTCGAATTTTTGAGGCTGTAAATTTGTTTACGTACCAGGGTTTAGTTTGGAAAGACGTATGTTTTAATAACATTGAACCAGTTGGATATTTTTTTGATTTTTATATTATTTTTGTTGTTCAATGTAGATGCGATACAACCCTTGTCCATAGCATCGACCATTTTGCTTGGTCCTTCTCAGAAAGTTGCTGTGCATGGCAAGAAAGAAAGTGTGACATTCGAGTGTTTTGCTACTGGAAAGTAAGTAAATAAGTGAACTTCATGCCATCCTTGTCGATTCGAAGCAAGGAGAGGTTCCACATAAATGTCATATGTGTCATTGACGTAGGCGGGGTCAGCGTCAGATGTTTTATTTTTTCAGTCCGAGCCGAGTATAAATTTGACACCTTTGTTCGAAAGCTTCTTGCCGAGCGCTTTGCGCGGTCTTTCATTTAGACTTTTTTTCGAAAATCTCTGGATAACAATGAAATAGTTAACTACCAAACCCCACTTCTTTCATGTGACTTAGTCATTTGGTCCCTAAGGCTGTACTTTAGATGAAAACCCGTTCGACTATTAAATGGCTCGTTCCTTGTTTTCAGGCCATTGCCCACCATAACATGGAAGAAAGATAGCCAAGTGATTTCCACTAGTGCGAAGTACATTATAACAGACTACAACAAAAGACTGACAATCAAAGATGTTGTGTCTAGTGATCAGGGTACCTACTCGTGCCATGTCAACAGACCTAAGAGCGCTGGTGCTGGTACGAGAAGTGGTACTCTTACTGTACACGGTGAGTCGATGAAGGACGAATACTTAAATTCTCATATTCATAATCATATTGTCCTATAAACGATAACTTTTAACATTATTTTGAATAATTTCCCTATCTTAGTTACCGAACTTTAGTGAAATTGTTTAAGAGAAAGTCAAGTGGCCTGAATTTCGGCCGTCTCCTCTAGGAATCGTCTGTGGTTTAATAAAGTGGTCAAGTGGTTTAATCTCATTGTATAGATTAATAGAGTCTTATTTTAGAGCTTTACCTTGTTCTAATCTTCTAGAACTCCTCCAGTTTGTTCTTCAGAGTGCAGAAGGGGGTTAAATCTATAATATTTTCACCCCAAATCCATCCATAAGTTACAGTAAACTTGATTAGAAACGAAAAATATTTCGCAATCCAAAAATCACAACTTGAATGGCGCTCGTGTCTCAAAAAAATTATGTATTCAAGTATTTCGGTTTTCATTGGGTAGAACAGAAATGGCGCGAATCTATCTTAAATCTGATTGGCTCAAAACGAGCCGCGAAAAACAAAACAATTTTGAAATATCATGAGCGGTATTTATTCCAAGTATCACGGACAAACCATGTGTTTTCAAACTGGCCTGAAATTCCACGGGAGCTGATTTTAAAAGTGCGAAAATCTGATAATTATATGCAGGAATATAAAATGCTAAAACTCAATATTTCCGCCCATTTGGTGCTGAAATAAGGAATTATACGGAATAAACCTCGTGGGCAGGAGGGGAAAAGGATGTTATCCTCCTTAGAGGCCAATACAAGGGATAAAGCACGAAAGCTCATGATAACCCCGACCACCCACCCTAAGCTCCCAGTATCATCGCGCCGGGCCTTTTACTCCGGGGAGGGGGGGGGGGGAGGTGCCGGTAGTTATTCAGAATTGCAAGTGTTGTAATATACACAAAGGTTATTTTCTATAACTGTTACATATATAACTTATATAATTTATTACCATCTGTACAGTCACACCATCATTTACAAATGTACCAAGCGATGCATCACAAAGAGTTCTGCAATCCGTTACATTCAGCTGCTCGGCCACAGGGAGCCCACCACCTCAGTTCAACTGGTATCATAACGGCGAAGTTGTAACAGTAGGGAGCAGTGCTCGTAAATCCATTAACTTGAATAATAACGACTTGACTATCAGCTCCCTCATCGATAGTGACCGAGGAGTGGTCCAGTGTGTGGCGTGGAACGTTGGAGGTCACGTGATTGGAACAGCGCAGCTTAGTGTCCAAGGTAAACTGGATGTCTGTCAAATCTCTGCAACGGGCGTCCTTAGGGATTATACGTATACTTACTGATTATTACTTAGGTTATGTGTTATAAGGTCTTTCCTTCTGTATACATGGGTGCAGACGCCGAATGCAATAATGGCCGCCACTTCATTATCATAATTTTTCAAATTAATATTTTAATTAAGCACTACATTTAAATTATAGATTAAAATGATATCAACATAGTTAGAAAGTTTGAGGTAGAAATATTAAACTCTTGAGAAGTTATGAGAATTTAGAATTGTGAAAAACACTGCAAAAAGACCACAACGAGGCTAGTCAGTCGTCAGTTGACTGAACACATATAAATATCTGTATTTTTGATTCCAATATTTCTGCTTGCTCTTTCTGAAGGTGGTGCTTATTTATATTTCTGAAAGTCAATGGCGGCCATTATTGCATTCGGCGTATGGTAAGGGGGAAATCGTGAAGGTTCGTGGGGTGTACATATGATACTCGTGTCATTCCTTAAATTATATGATTTTCTTCTTCCTGGATAGTTTAATAGCTATGGGTGGTATGGGGAAAATTAAAAGGGTGGAGTAGGTATAAATGATACAACAACTCTTGCCCTTGAGATGACATGCCCTTCGTGCCCTTCAGTCACAAGAATTGTTTTCTTTTGCTTTTCTGCAGGCTTAATGACTTTTAATACGCATGCGCATTTCTAGGTATTCCTGTCTGGATCGATGTTCCACCTAAAGATCGTACAGTAACACTAGGAGAGACCGTTGAAATGGTTTGTCAGGCGAGAGGAAGCAAGACACCGACAGTTAACTGGAAAAAAGATGGCGCCTTTATTCAATTTTATGCTCCTGGTTCTCGCTTTCATCTAAAGTCCTCTGGTTCCGTCCAGATAACAAATACCCACAAATCTGACTCTGGCTCTTACATGTGTATTGCAACAACATCTGATGGCAACAAAACTGCTAGTGCTGTTCTGAGAGTATTAAGTAAGTACTGTATTTATATTTGATTAAGCTCGGTGTGTTCAAAAAGCACCCACTCACTCGATACAAAGATCAGTTTGAAGGAACGTACGTTTATGAAAGGTACCCACACTTACACACTTTTTTGGGACTGATGAATATATACAGATTGATAAATCGTTTTGGATAATCGTTTTATAATGCTTGATAGCTGAACAAGAATTTATATGTTTTATCTTTCCTGAAAAGTCATATAATGAAAATTGTCAATAGTTGTTCAATGTTATCCAACATGGCTGCCTTCCCATCACCCAATGCAAATCCTATCATATATAACAGTATTTTATGAATCGAGGACAAAAATCCGAGAAAGCCCTTTACGATAAGTTAAAGATGACATGTAATAATGGGTCAAGTCTAAAATATAAAGAGTATAAAAGAAAGCAACAACAGACTAACACTTTTTATACCATTTCGGCTGTCAATCAGCAAATTTTTGTGCGTAGTTACATCGAAATGTTGTTATTTAAAGTTCATTCTAAGGTCTTTATATATAATAGGTCCAACGAACATAACAGTCCCATTACCCAGTACCATACCTTCTATAAAAGGACATCCCAAGACACTGAAGTTTCAAGTTGCACGAGACCAAAATGTTGCCTTAACGTTCTCATGGACCAAGGATGGCTCGTCTATCGTAGACCCTCGGTTCCAGATTCTAGCCAATGGGTCGTTGTATATTTCTCGTGTACAAGACTCGGACGCTGGGACTTACAAGTGTGTCGTGTCCTCGCCTCTTGGTAATGCATCTACGAGTGGAAGAATGGTTGTTCAAGGTACGTCTTGCCTGCCTGTTTTGAGAATGTGCAGTTCCTTTGCTCTTACATCTGCAAATGGTTATATAATTTTATAATATTTGTAAATATTTAATGTATTGATGGATATGGTTGGATTGACATACGACCCGAAAAGTTTATGATTAGACGAATAATAAGCAAATGAAAAGAGTATTGACATACAATATGCAGAATTTATTTCTTTTTTTCTCGCAGAAACACCATTGAGTCCAACAAGACCATTAGTGGTTCAGATCCAGACCACCTCGGTTCGTCTTTCATGGAGCCCGCCTGGTTACATAGGAAACAGTGCTATTATATCCTATAAAGTCGAATACCAGAAAGAAGGCGATGGATGGAAGCTTGCGTTGGAAAATATAAACCCTTCATCACACGTGACAGCGGTTGTAACAGGTTGGTTGGTAGAGACTTCATATATCATATGTTATAATGTCCTTCATGATAAATGCTGGTAGAGGACAATATGTTATAACATATATAAAGTACCTACCTGTAACGGACAATATTTCTAACAGGACAGATACTTCATATATTATGTATTATAATGTTCTTCATCATAAACAGTTGCAGAGGACAATATGATGTATCATATATGAAGTACCTACTTGCAACGAGTTTCAATAGCAAAACGTTTTACTGAATGAATAAAAAGCAAAATGAAAACCTTGATCTAACAATTGTTACGTTTCTTTCAGGTCTGTCTCCTTACACGCGGTATAAATTTCGCGCACGAGCTGTCAATGGTGTTGGAGTCGGTCTTCCCAGCGATGCTACTCCTTCTGTAACTACATATTCTGCTCGTAAGTAACATTTAGAAATATCGACCGTTTTGCCATCATGCATGCAATATGGCTGCATGTGTTCAAAATCTGAAAATCAGCCGCAACTTTTATGGTGAACTGCTATTTAATACACAACCATTTAGAATAAAACAGGGTGAAATTGTCAATAAGGAAGGAACTGTTGAACATAGGTAATTAAATATCTTGTCTGAGTTCAAGCAATAAACCGCTACTTGAATATTAATAATTTATTGATTTTTTTCTCCACTTTTCAGCTCCTTCGCAACCTCCAAACAATGTTGTTGGTACGTCAGCAGGTGCAGAGTCCATTCTCGTTAAGTGGAAGGTATACTATCTAACACAAACACATAGTGTTTTCGTCGGCATCACCAATGATATCATTGCTATATTGGTCTTCCTGTGTGACTGTAAGAGGAGAAGGAGTGGAAGCAAACAGTAATTTCTGCTAATTTTTTTATCCAGGCTCCACCGGTTAACTCCCACAATGGCGAATTAGTAGGGTATCGAATAGCCTACCGTCAGTCTGGTATCCAAGGTAGTGCGTTCAGCATTAAGGAGATTGCTGGCGGTCTTGCTACCAGGGGTACAGTTACTGGATTATTGAGGTGGACTGAGTACCAAATAAAAGTCCAGGCCTACAATAGTGCTGGAGCCGGTCCTTTTAGTCAACCTATTCTCCTGATGACTGGGCAAGGAGGTAAGTGTTCTTTTAGAATATGTTTGGCTTTATTGCGATGGAAAATATCCTTTTGGGCTAAGAACTGATCATGTGGAACACCAAAGAGTTTGAAAAAATGACAGAGTAGCTTAAATGCTTAGATTATTGTATCAGTATTTGTTGCTTCTTTTAGAATATGTTTGGCTTTATTGCGACGGAAAATAATAATAATAATAATAATAATAATGCTTTATTTTTATAGCGTCATTTCCATATGCTCAATGGCGCTTTACAAAGATTAATATTATCTAAGTTAATTTGAAAGAAAATCATACTTTAGGGAAAATTTACTTTAGGGCCAAGAACTGATCATGTGGAACAACAAATAATTTGAAAAAATGACAGAGTAGCTTAAATGCTTACATTTTATCAGTATTTGTTGCTGTTTCTACTGCTGTTGTGGTTATTAAGCTTCTAGACTGATCATTGTTGTATTATTTTATCCACATAGCACCCGGAGCTCCTGTTCAGAACCTTAAAATCTTTAAGATCAATCCAAGCTCTGTGGAACTACAATGGGACCCTCCACCACAAAAACAATGGAACGGGAATTTAAGACATTATAAGGTAAAGTCTCTTTTGGTAACTTCAAGTTCTCGTTATCTAATAACGGATAAAAATGATTACATATCTAATATATAACTAACTTAGAGAAATATTTAACTGATAATACTTAAATTTACTCGTATATAAAACGTAAATAGTGCAAAATAGGAGTTAACAAAAAGTCTTGAAGATCGATTTTGCACTGAAAGGAGTTCGTTCTTTACTAATAATACATGCAATACATGTACCTCAATGTTCTCCGGTTCTTTTCTTAGTATTCCTTACTATTTTTACAACACACCTAAATATTGTTCGATCCTTTCTTACCTCAATTCCGCATGAACCATATATATACTCTTCGTATGTCGTTTTCTACAGGTACAAGCATGGGAACCAAGCACTCCTAAAGTGATCATAGAACAAATTGTCAATCAAGACAGTAGCCAATCAATTCAGCGTGGTACTTTGTCGAACTTGAAAAAATACACAGAATATGAGCTGCTTGTCATAGCTGTAAACGGTGCTGGAGATAGTCCTAAAAGTACGAAGCTGCTGGTTAAAACACAACAAGGCAGTAAGTATAACCAATTGAACTTTGAACGTTGGTATAGCGAGAAATACAGGGGCCCTAGAAAGTGCTCCATCCTCAGTACAAATAGTTGTCCACTTAATGGACCGTTCGTGATACTACTAGTACCAGACTGCAGAATCCTTTTTGAATTCTTTTTCTTATTCAAACCGTTCTTCATTAAATATACAAATTTTAATTTGTTCAAGCAAAAAGTATTTAAAAAGCATCATCATTATACTCATGGTTTACACAAAGTTGATCGTAATTTTGGTGCAGTGTTAAGCATTATAGGTTAAACAAATCACCAAAATTCCCAGTATGACGTCACAGTCAAATATATAATCCTTTATAACTTGAAGACGCAACACTCAAATATCAAATATTTCACCATTCAACTATTCACTTCATGTAGAATCAATACTGAAAGTATTGTCTAAGGCATTAGGTGCACTTTAACGGTTTGACCTTATTTTCCAGTACCTGACGCAGTGTCATCCCTTAGTATCTCTGAAGTCTATTCAGATGGATTTAGAGTGAGCTGGGGTCGACCGACTGAAGTGAATGGCTTACTCATCGCTTACGAGGTTCAGTACTGGCGCAATGACTCTAAACCCTTGACTTTTAAAAAGGAAAGTATAAAAAACGACACACTGGCGTTTGTGTCTACGGGATTGATCGCGAGAACCCTATATACGGTAACAGTGGCCGCGGAGACAGAGGCAGGTATGGGGAGTTCCAGAAGACTGAACGTCATAACTGTGGACTCACCAGGTAATGTTGTCAAATTCTTGCTCTTATTGGCCAAAATTCATGTTATATATATAACCACAGGCCATAGGTTTGATTGCCACCAAAGAAAATTTATGAACAAATTATCTACCCAATCACATCAAAGTATTTGAACTGCAGATTGAATCTATGCTGTTTTAAACACACTGCCAGGATTTTAAAGAACATTTGTTTGAATTCTCGCTTATGTGATTGGTTATTTGATTCAAGATTTGCTTGGTTGATTTGGTAATGTAAAAAGAGAAAAAGGTTACCTTGGGTGCCAGTGGTCCTCTCGCTCCAGTGACCGAACGGCGCAGAAGACGCGAAGGAGCATGAGGCCGATAAAACCTCTGACTGCGAAGCACTGGAGCGAGAGGACCTCTGGTAACCAGGGTAAGGTGAAGGTTGATGGGATTTTACTCTGGTATAAATATTAACCTTTTAGAAAGCTATAACTCAAGTCAACCATTGATATAATTTATTATAGTTCTTCCTGATCCTCCCTCCAATCTCGAGGTGGTCCAAACACGAGCATGGGAGGTCCTTTTGCGGTGGACCCCAGGATTCTCTGGCCGAGCTCCAATCACGATGTACAGCATCCAGTACAACAATGACTCATTTTATGAACCCGTGACAGCCAAATGGAAACCTGGACTCATCGTGCGGGATGCTCACAAAGTCTATCAGCTTTTTCCTCTTGTGGTACCACATCTAAGACCTCATACAGAGTACCGCTTTCGAGTGTTCGCTCAAAATACAGTTGGATTAAGTCCACCAAGTAACATCTCACAAAGCGTGACCACACTTGAAGCTGGTAGGTGTTTGGTGATAGACTACGAATGGATATGGGAGGGGAGGGTATCGATTAGAATTGGTTCCTTTTTTTTTAATAAAAGATTTGATATTACTTGAAGAAAGTCTGTGTGTGGGAGAAGGTGTGAAATAGAATTCGTTTAGTTTTGTTAAAATATTCTCAAACGTTTTAGAATTGCAATTTCAAAACGTTGATATTCTCGATCGTACTATCGTTACAGCTCCATCCTTACCGCCGAGTGAGTTGAAAGTTCATCCACGGAACAACGCGGGAGAGCTTGAGTTGAGTTGGAAGGTGAGTTGACAATTACAAAATTGGCGGGGAAAGTATTTTTAGAAAGTTTTAAGGAGAGCTTTTTTTTAAAAAGAGGACTGAAGAAGAATGATGATGATGATATTGTTGTTGTTATGATGATGATATTGTTGTTGTTGATGAAGATATTGTTGTTGTTGATGATTATTGTTGATGATGATATTGTTGTTCATGTTGATGATATTGTTGTTGTTGTTGATGATGATGATATTGGTGTTGTTGATGATGATAATATTGTTGTTGTTGTTGATGATGATGATATTGGTGTTGTTGATGATGATAATATTGTTGTTGTTGTTGAAGATATTGTTGTTGATGATGATGTTGTTGTTGTTGATGAAGATATTGTTGTTGTTTTTGATGAAGATATTGATGAAGATATTGTTGTTGTTGATGAAAATATTGTTGTTGTTATTGATGATGATATTGTTGACGATGATGCTGTTGATGATGATGAAATTACTATATTTTTGGAGAGGACTTAAAGAGGTTTGTTTTTAAAAGGACCATAAAAAAGTTGAAAAAGACTGAAGAACGATGATGATAATGTTGTTGATGATGATGACTTTTTTTCAGCGTATCTACAGAGCTTTAAGAAAAATTAAGAAGCCAAAAAGACACTTGATACAACAATAAACGATCTCCATCGAAGACAAACGTTTAGGATCCATTAATGCCTTGTATTTTTCTAATCGTTTTTTATCCATTCTGGAAGCAAATGCTTTTATCTTGTATTAAAATATTGTATTTCCTTGTTCTCCCCAAACAGATCCCTTCAAGGACGTCATGGAACAGCGCTTATATTGGGTACTTCATCACATTTGAGCCATCAAGCTCCTCTCAGCACACCCTAACCATACAAGTCCCACAGTCTTATGTGAACAGATACATCGTAGGAGGCCTTATGATGTACACTAAGTACAAAATCTCTATCAAGTCTTATAATCTCAATGGCAAAGGCAGCAGTAATAAAACTGCTGAGGTCTTCTATACGACAGCTGAAGGAGGTGAGTCGTACGATTTGAATTTACTCGTTCATAAAACTACTTCAGAGGACTCGCATTCGAGAAGTTGAATTTATTTGGAATTGCCATCCCTAAATATTGGCTTTCCTTTTGGCAATTGATGGTCCGACACTCCGTAGTTACTGTTGCTATGTTCCACAAGCCAAATGATGTGAGCACAAAACATCTAAAAAAAGACTTCGGTTGCAGAAATAATTGTTTACCTCTTGTTTGAATTTCTAGTATTCTCATTATATATTAGGAATAAATCCATGTAATACTAAATACCTACATGATGAGAGGCAGTTTAATACTACTGGGATTGGTCCGCTGTTGTTTGAGTTGGAACCATGAATTAGCAGTCAGCTAATTACAACACTGTTCTAATCATTAATAATGATGGTTAAAGGTAAATTGCAACACCGTATATATAAAAATGAGGAAATACTTAACTGACGTTTCGGACGTTAGTCCTTCGTCGGAGAAAAGAGGAAGGACT
>JAUUIK010024341.1:0-10132 GCA_032270385.1 Urticina crassicornis | reverse complement strand
TTTGGTAAAATAAAAAGAATTTCGAATTTTCACAACTGTCGCCGGATTCTCGATATTTACAGACAGCCGCTCTTAAGTATTTCAACTTAATGTAAACGACTATATATACATACAGAATGTGGAAGTATAAAATTGTACTGAAAACAATTTAATTACAGGTGGTAATTCAAAAAGGTTATTTGTACGATTATCGACAAAGTATTACTAATTTGTTTGTCGCATTGAAAACCTACCTATTTTTTTCAACTTTAAATGTTGTATTATTTATTTCGATTCATCTCAAAAATCCTATTTCACTGCGTTTTCAACAAGCATGCATCGAAACGACTACATCTTTTCCTGTGGTTTTAAGAGAGTTTTTGAAAAAATTTCATGAATATCTTAAACTTTACAAACTTTAATAAAACCATTGAAGAAACTCTCATTTGGCGCGTTTTGATCGTCATGGTCCTCAGTCAATAAACAATTGATTAGTTATAATAACCTATCCATTATCTAATTATTAACCGTAGACTGGTGAATATAAGCCGGCTTTGAATTACACTTCATTATCTATCTATCTACCTATCTATCTATCTATATTAAAATTCTAACTTCAATCCGAGCTGCTGTGTTTAGCTTTACAGCCTCGGAGTGAAGAAGAATATTTAATACATCGAAAGTGGACTATTGGTGGTACTGAAAAAGATAGCGACTTGTACATTTACCCATCATTGTTGTTAAAGTGCAAACATTAAATGCGTGCAACATAAATAGTACTAAATACTGCTAAATAGCACGACAGCCTTTGTCATGTTCTATTGTTTAATTAGTGCTATTTAGTAATAAATAGTGCAAAGTGTTGCACGCTTTTAGTGATTGTACACTACCATATACAAATCCATATGAATACCTTAGTCAATCTCTAAGTGTTGTAAAAGTGGATTTATGCTTGCAAAGCATTGTGGGTAAATGGGGATTTAAGTACTCCACATACAGTCTTGGCGTTGATTTACAAAACATATCAGCCCTAGCTTTTTAGTATAGGTAATCGCATGGGGTCGAGTAAAATTAAGGATTTATTTCACGAGTGTTTTTAAAGTTTACGAAGCGACAAAGGCTAGTTAGAAACTTTGAAAACAAAAGTGAAATTAACCCGTGATTTTAGGAGGAATCATTGCGTTTACTTGTTTATAATTTAGCTGTGACAAAATTCTAGAGGAAAATGAACCTGTGCGCGCTTAAGTAACTGTGCCCTCCAAGGAAAAAAGCCTTCCTTCTCAGCCAATCATAACTAAGTAATTCAGTTCTCTATGTTATAAGCTGCCTATAAACTCATCTCAATAAAGATATTCACCCTAAAAATAAACCATAGGAAGTATTATGAATGCAATGATTAACAATGAATTTGTGAAAGGATATGTTGAACGTTGTGATGCTCATACCTGGCTCCAACTGACAGCATTGGAAAAACATGGCGACTTGTATGAATTTAACCATAATCCTTTGCGCGCATGAAATACTAAATCTGATTAAAATATTACAATAAAAGTACGTAAGTACGTATCTCAAACAAGTTAAAAACAAGTCAAAATGAAGATGCTACCCTACACATTCGTAGAAACAATTCAGTCAAAATTCTAAATGACTGATTTGTCTGCAAAGCATTGTGGGTAAATGTATAGCCGCCATGTTTTTCGTTACTGTGGATTCTCTCGCTTGATTGACGTCATTCGAGGGAATCGTTTTGAGGAGCGGCGGCTGTTTGAAACAATGTTAGTCAAGCTAGAGAACTGTAGAGCCGGATCGCCAGCTACTTTCCTGAGCCAGGTTACATATAATTTAAAATCTTTGCAATAGACTTTTTTGGTATATTAAAATTCTAACTTCAATCCGAGGCTGTGAAGCTGAAACAAGAGAAATTACACTGAGACCCAAGGGAATTAGAAGATATCTCTTCACAGCCTCGAAGTAAAACAGAATATTTAATATATCGAAAGTGTTTTCATAAAATGCTAATAGGCCTTCATGCAACCGGAGTCTGGTAACTAACTTTATTGAAATAACGTAAATATCCTCTATCAAGCCACCGTGGGACTTATTTTTCTAAGTATTCACTGACTTTAAAAGGAGGGGCCGGGGTGTATCTGAGAGGGTGGGAGATTTACGGTATAATTGTATAATTTCTCCACTTGATACGAAACCCGCTCGACCTAAATAAACACTTACTCGGTACTCACAATACTCACAACATAACAGAGACAAGTCCCTTGTAAATTCGCCCAGGTTAGCTGTGAATACCCTAATATAACTGTAATATTGACTCGTTATTTTAAGTGTGAATTGGGGCATGCGTATAGCTAAACGCCTTTTCAAAACCTTTGTCAGTACTGGTGTTGGAATAAGTGAAAAAGCATAACGATTACGGATATTTCTCTTAGGCTGTATATTTTCATTATTTATACCTCGGTGTGTGTATGTGGGGGATAGGGGGAGGGGGGGGGGGTGTGGATAATGCTATTCCCCTAAGTACTTTCCATTTTCTATTATTACGTGTCAACTGTTATGTAATCATGCAATGGCCATGTAACACCCCTTCTGAAGATTCATTCAAATAAAAAACTAATACTACGACTGGAAAGGCTGTGTTAAGATTAGAAAAATCCAAAGTTTAAGAATAATCGGTTTAATATTAGTAATTGATGAAGTAAGAAATTTTACAATGGAATGTATGGTGGTGGGCAAGCGTTGCCCACCAACATACATTTCCTTGTAAAGTTTCGAATTTCAAAAATTCATAACGTCCTCGATATTTGACTGACTTTTCTAGTAATTTTGAGTAAGTCATGAGTAAATGTTTTCCGTGCAATTGTGATTTTGTGTTTACTTCTGGAAGAAAGTGGTCGCTCCCATCTTGTCGCTGAGCCGTATTCAGGCAAAGCGTCACAGGTGGGCAGTTGAAGTTTTTCATATCTGCAACTTTTTTAAAGATCCCCCATCAGGTATTAGTATATTATTTTAGCATCCCTCCTCCCTTGTCTGATAAATTATTATTCCATTAAAAAAAGTTGGGACCTGACCTTGAAATCACCTGCGGTATACATAATGAATGCGGCCTTAACCAAACAGAAAGTCTGCCCCGCCTTCATGTACGAAGGTCCAGTATAGTTGGTTGAATTGCGCCGGGCTCCCCCCAGCCAATTAAACTAGTGCATGTATGACATAATTTCGGAGCCCGGGGCAACTAACCAAATGTCGAGCATGTCCCGTCTTAACCGACTGAAAAGCGCCTGTGCTATTTTGACAGAGCTTCGGTTTTATCTGAAAATAATTTTCTGTTGTATGCGGTTATGATTACCCTTTCCGTTTAATAAAACAGTGTTATTTTGAAATGAAATGCCGAAAGTGCAGTGGAGCGGTCTATAAAACATAGCAATGTGCGTAATCATAGAAATTACGAGCTGTAATATATGTACAGTAATATTATAAGGTAACTGGCGTTAGCCCTTTGATACCAATATTACAAGAGAAAGTGAGCCAGTGCATCTAGAAACCGCATGGTATATCTAGAGCACTAGTCTCCCTCGCAGCCTCTTTTAGTGTCGGGCTCCCTGTGCTCCTCCCCACAAGAGGCTGCTTACCCACGCGCAACATTCCATTCCCTTTGTCTGGCCAATCACAGCACTAGCACAGAAATCGTGAACTGACTCGCGCCAAAAATAATCAACATGGTGGACATTGAGAGAGCTTTAAATAGCAGAGCTGAGAAGACAAGAGATATTTAAGGCACTTTTCCAAAAACAAATACTTTGTTATTTTTCAGACAGGAGAGTGAACAGATATAACATTTTTCGTCGCTTTCTGTCACCTTTTTTGGAGTTGCATCCATTGTCAATGGTTGTTTTGAATATTTCCATGATCGAAAATACTGTCAATGTCTATTTCGCGCAGCGCGGGAACATTGACGGGATAGCATTGCTGATTGGTTTTCATTGAACAATAGTGATGATTTGATTGGTTGCAACCAGACAAAGGGAATGGAATGTTGCGCGTGGGTAAGCAGCCTCTTGTGGGGAGGTGCACAGGGAGCCCGATACTAAAAGAGGCTACGAGGGAGACTACTAGAGCACTGGCAGGTTCCTACAAAAAATAGTAAGATGCAAGAAATGGCTCTAGGCGTATTGTCATGGGCTTTTATCACGCGCCGCCATCTTTAATCCCAGGAGAATACTCAATCAATTGTTCCGCCCCCTTGGCCTCGATTGAAAACTCTTCTAAGCGAGGCTAAGGGGACAAAGATAATAGGATTTTTCAAGATGGCCACCGTGTGATAAAAGCCCATCTCTTGCATTTATAAAACGAAACGGGTTCGGTACGATGTTATGACAAATATGTGTCAGTAGAGTAAAAATCACGCCGTGCATATACATGATGGAATTCAAATTTTCGTTTCCAAGAATAGAGAAACAAGAAAAAGCGATAAAATCGTATTCACTGTTTACAAATCTCGGCATTGTGATGTTAACTTGCCAATCATTATTACTATAGCTCTTCAGTTGCCAAGATGCATGTTTCATCAGCCACTCGATGTGGTTGGCATATTACCACCGTCATTCCGATGGAACACGAGTGTTTCCTGAGTAAGAGCAAAGTTTGTGCAACAATGAAATGTGACGTCATGTCTCATTGTATCCCCCAAAAGCATATTACCACTGTTTCCGATGAAACAGTAGTGTTGTCGGAGTAAGTGCCAAGTCTGTTTGCAACAATGAAATGTGACGTCATGTCTCATTGTATCCCCCGAAAGCATATTACCACTGTTTCCGATGAAACAGTAGTGTTTCCGGCGTAAGTGCATGCCAAGTTTGTTTGCAACAATGAAATGTGACGTTATGTCTCATTGTCCTCCGAATGCAATGTACAAACTTGGTCTCGAATGTTTCGTGCTTCAGCGGGATTGGCGGTAATAACAATGGCTTACGTCACACAAAACCAAGTATACACATATTTCAAAAGAGGATGTCAGAGCGATAGGACGGCAAAGACTTTAAATATGTTAGGCACACCACACTTCCCCAATA
Organism: Urticina crassicornis; assembly: GCA_032270385.1. Taxonomy (NCBI): domain Eukaryota; kingdom Metazoa; phylum Cnidaria; class Anthozoa; order Actiniaria; family Actiniidae; genus Urticina; species Urticina crassicornis. The sequence continues at coordinate 5,072 of JAUUIK010024341.1, read as the reverse complement.
TACATGCATAAGGTAATATATATAAAGATATGTATATTTGGGACGCATGGTGTGCCTAACATGAAGTCTTTGCCGATAGGTCGGTCATAGGACATAGGATCGGTCATAGGACATACCAAGACCAAAATGCATTGTAGGTATTACAAGTATAAGTCCAATTGTAGAAACAGTCAAATAAAGCCAAACACGAACATAATCGAAAAGATGTATTTTGACAATAACACTATCATATTTCTTTGATCATGATGTTGGCCAATTGACCTTTATAATGCATTGCGGTCTTGATATGAACTATGTCCTATCGCTCTGACAACCATTTCTGAAATATGTGTATGCGTACCCTCTTCGTTCGGTAATAATTTATTGTTGGATTAAGGCGTACACATCAGTGCACATCGTTCCACTGTTATCCCCTTCAGTATTGTTGGTCAAGTCTTCGCCATACCAAACTCTGAAGGACTGATTCTGAGCGTCGACATTCAAGTGAGGTACTATTTCAGGCAAGACCAATTCTTTGTCCATGGCTGTCACTCCTGGGAGCTTGTACGCCATATTTGCCGGGTTGTATGCGGGGGGAGAGATAACGTGGTTTGTGCTGTTGGTGATGACTACGTTAATAAAGTCAGAGGCACATCCAAAATTACTGGGTGATCTTCCATTAGAACACGAAAAACCTCCAGAAATGTGGACGAGTTTGAACTTCAAGATCTTCACAGAACGCATAAGGCTATTGTCAAATTCACCAAACTTATCATCCTTTGCCTCTACGCATACCGGGAACAGATTCACTTTTCGCCATTCTGTTGAATCAAAATTAACTTAAAATTAAAGGCCAGAATACTTACGTTCTGTTACGATTAAATCGTCAAAATCTTTTCAAATCTTTTATTCGCTTTAATTTCCACAAAAACTTTACTGACCTAATCCTAGAGAATTCCCGCCTAAACTCGCAAAATCTTGCGCCGCCCGTTCGCTTTTACCATTACCTTTTATTATATCGCTTCAAAATCTCGCCTAATTAACCCATCCTCGGAAACCCTGGGATGAATTCTTGCGCTCCGTATTTTACTCCCTGCAGAGAAAGTGTCCCATGGGAAACATCAATTTTATTTAGTCATTGTTACGCAATAATGGAAGTGGCATCCCTAACCCATCCATTCCCTACTGGGGAAATATAGGGAACCGGAAGCGCCTCAGATCAAATTTTTCGATCTCGATATTTTTACATTTTTGGAAACTTTAGTGGTTGTATTATCACATCCCAAAATCGATCGATCTTTGATAGACGTTGGTGACTTCAAAACTCATGTAAGGAAATGGACTTATGTGAGTCGACCAATCAGTAGGGTTGTCCACATTATGCTCAACACTTTCACTACTATGCTAATTCTTTATGCTCAAAAAATCTCTCTATTATGCTCAAAAAGTGTCATTATTATGCTCAATTATGCTCAAAACATTTTTCGGGTTATAATATATTATGAACGATGAATAACAGTTTCCACAATATGCGTAATGATATCTTGTTATACGATTTCCTCTCCCGATATTTCCGAGGTATCACCTAAACATCAACTTGAAGAATCACACCGTTCACTCGCACTCGAGTTCGAAACATTCGACTCCGCCATTTTGAAACATTTTTTGGTGTCTTGGTCCAGGCACAAGGCCGAAGTGCACACATGGACATCACAACTGGTATCAGGATTCCTGTGGTGAAGTCTAGCCCCAGGCCATTTTTCCACAGGAAGCCCAATTTCGATTTTTTACCTACTACCGGTCATTTTCCTCACTATTATGCTGGCATAATTCTCAATCCTTTTGCCTCACTATTATGCTCGAAATTATGCCGGCATAATGTGGACAACCCTACCAATCAGAGACGACGTTAAAAACAACTTCCGAAAGTCGTATAAAGAAAGAACGTTCCCAGGGTTTAGTTTCTCTTGAGCAAGATATTTAGTAATTGTAATATTTGTAACAATATTTTCTTACCTAAAGTACAATGTTCTCCTTCGTATTTCGAAGAGCACACACATTTGTAGGCTCCTGTCCAGGTCATCGGCTGCAAACTACCACCATTCTTGCATGGATTATTGTAGTTGACATAATTCTAAAAAAAATAGAAGCAAATTTCAAAATAAATGGTAATTTTTTTCAAGTTGACGTCTGGTAGGCAAACTTCACTTTTTTCAAACATGCACTTTTAAGATAGATTTTAAAAATATCTGTATAACTCCAGTTTATTACCGGAAAAAACTGACCCTAACTAAAAGATACGAAGTACAAATATCAAATTACATAGACGCTAAATGACAGCAGATTTTTGGGATGTTGACGGCCAGTTCGTCACGACCTGCAATCTACCCTTTTTCGATATATCAAAAGTCTAACTTCAATCCGAGGCTGGCGGATGCTGAAACAAGAGAAATTACACTGAGACCCAAGGGAATAAGAAGATATTTCTTTGGTGTTCAGCTTCACAGCTTCACAGTGTCTAAGTGAAGCAGAATATTTAAACATCGAAAGTGGGCTATTGAAGATAGGTTGTCCAAAAAAGCATACATTATAAAAGATACGCCCCGATAGGAAAGTGAAAATTAATATTATAAACAAAATACTTAGACTAAGGAGGTTACCTAGCTTGTTGTTTAAAATAAAGACATTGGTTTTTTTTTCAAAATAAAATAAGAAAACTCTAGAATTGTCTCTGTTTTTAGCTGCATTGTTTCAGCTTCATTGCAATGGCGGTTTTTGTTTAATATTCACAGGGTATTCATTCATGGTAAATTCATTGCCCTGCAGAACACGGTAGTACATCGAAATAATAAAGACAGATAAATTAAAATCCTGAGGGAATTATCATCTCTCATGGTAAATTTGAGTTCGATTTGCTTTGGCTGACGTGGCCATGTGCAGAATATTAACTTAAAAACAAAATGCATCTGTAATTACCTCGATGTAGCGAAGACCAGAACTGAGTGGACTTTAAATATTTTTAAATTAAAAATGTGGATCTTTCTGAAGTTTAGTTTTCAACGAATTTAATTAAAGACGTATTAATTGTTTTCTTGTATATAACGCAAAGACTGATGAATATTTTCCGAAATTATTCTGAACATTGTTGGTTATTTATTGTCTCCAATAGCTTCAAACGGATGCAACTTGCATTTGAAGTAGAGCGAAAACAAATATCATTGGTATTTCATTACAAGTACATCAGTACAAGTTTTGGCTACGCAACTCAAATAATAATACACTTCACTGAACGACTACCATAACGACAATTAGACGCCGACCAGACGGAACAGTTTTATTAAAAATGAATTTTGGTTCAGTCGAACTTGAAGCAAAATATGCTTTTTTGGCTTCAAGGGCAATTTCTTTACAATATCGTATAGATTCTTGGCGCTGTTTATTGATATCAGTATTTCCCACCAATATAGTTTATACTCCTAGCTAGTACTAAAGTTTATATACTTGAATTCAGTTGTTATGGGAACAAAAGTTGGCGCTGATGGCTTTGTGCCTTCTCTTGCATGCTTCTGATATATTAAATACGTACGTTTTGTGATCTTTGGCTCGCTTCTGGCCGCTTCTGCGGGGCTTTGCGATTATTTATGTCTTATAGGAATCAGTCACAATCGGAAAGCGTTTCAAATAATAATTATATTTAATATATAACTTGCTTCTATTAGTATTATTTTATCAGTCTCTCTTACCATTGCAATGCCACTGTAGTGGTCATAATCCACACTGTCGTTAAATTCTCCTGGGGAACTGTACTTGTGTTTAGAGAGAAGCTGGCATTCTTTCATTCCTCTAGAATGCGTGACTGCCAAGTTAAAGGACAAGCACTGTCCATGGTTTACGCATTTGAACGAACACAAAATTGAGTCACTGACGTTGTATAGACTTGGAGAGGCGTGGACGATAGTTTATGGAGAGAATCAACGACGAAATAGGCTTCCCTTCGATTAGAATCACTTTGAAATGCCATCTCAGGCCCGAAGAAAAAGCTTGTAATTGAGCACAGAATTGGAAGATAGTTCATGATCATTTTTTTTCTTTTGGTGACGGCTATCAAATGACTGATAGCGAATTTGTTCAGTGAAAGGAAGTCAAGTGAGTGAAAAACTAGACATCTGGTCTTGTAGTTCAAGTCCTCTATCGATTACAATGACAGTTTTGGTAAACAATTGGACGTAATTTGATTTCAATAAATATATAATATTTAATTTTGCATTTTCGCACCAGGTAGCATGAAACATGAATACTGAACATAGCGTTCCTACACTGAGACAAACAAAGTGTAGATTTACTGAGTTGAAAAACACATACCAATAGAAGTATTCATTTATTAACAATTACCATTGTAACTGTGAGTTATTGAATGCAAAGAAGTATTCGGTGAAAATATTTCAGTTGTGTCAGGACCGCCTGTAGAACTTTCTCCTTCTTGTCCAAATGACATTTTCGCCATCAATAGTGATTTTCACTCGCCAAATACTTGCACCTATCTATCAGAGATAAAAAAACGAAAAGGAATTTACCGCTTCCAGAAAAATCAATGCTTTATATAAGTGATTTAGAAGTGTATTAATATTTGACCTATAAAGAAACGTTGTACACACAGACCTATTTCACAATAGACAGTTTGCCTCACAGAAATAATTACTGCCATCTGGAAGAGCATTAAAAATAAACAATATTGAATTGGGAAGCGTAAATAATGAAGTTTATTATATGGATAATAGTGTTTTATCGGAAACTAAAACACTCATGTTTTCCATATTTTCCATAGTGAAGATATGAAAAAGTTATGTACCAAATGTCCCGTATGTACGCGCGCGTTCTAAAAAAAAGTTTTCGCCAGTTTGTTGTCGCTTGTTCCTGCAAAAAAATGGCGGCTCCTCCAGTCGGGTTTTCGTAGAGGTTTCAGACGACGATTTGGTGAAATTTTCAAAAGAAAATGAAAACGAAAATACTGTAAAAAAAACCGAATATGATCTTCGGATCTTCAGGGAGTATCTGGCAGCGATAAATGAGCAACGGGAGATAGAAACACTGAT
>JAUUIK010024230.1:0-10133 GCA_032270385.1 Urticina crassicornis | reverse complement strand
GGTTGTGAGCGACACCGGCGGTAAAAGAAATAAAAATTTTTATAAAACAAATAAAACACATTTACTGTGTTTGCACAGGCTAATGCAATGTGTTTTAAATGTGTTTTATTTGTTAAATGCTACAGTTTATTATGTAAAGCACTTAGAGCAGATTTTATGTATAAGTGCTATATAAGCTTTAATTTTATTAGTATTATTATGCAAACATGAGAAATATTGTCTTCCTCCAGTCATCATTTTATTAAAAATAGGGATCTTTTTTCAGTATTTTGTAATTACTTTACCAATTACCCATCTATATATAGGTTGCTGTAGCAATGTTTGGTTACATGACAGAGCTTGAAACGGTTGACATTGTTAGAGAAGAAACAATAGAAGCAGAAGGTAAATACTGCAAACCCTGGGCTGTGTTGTCTGAATAAGGCCCAGGGATACTTGGGTGAGAAATGGTATACATGTAGATAGATAGATGACCTTTATTTCAACAGGGTAAGCCATATGTGCAGACCCTGACCCAGTTTTACAAAAGATTAAAAACCAGATTGAAAACCATTGTTTTTAACTTTTTCTAAATCAAACTCCTACACATTCATTCATATTATGGGAATCAGAGTATCCCTAACCCCACCTTAGGGATTTATTTCACATCTGATATACTCTAGTTCTAGAAAGGCTTATGACTTTTGTTTGTTTTTCAGGTGATGATATGACATCTCTTTTATTTCATTTCTTGGATGAGTCTCTATTTTTGATGTGTGGCGATCCATATTTTATTGTCAAGGTATATAATGAACAATATAAAGGTATCTTCAGTTTAAGAATTGATGTAGTGTATTCAATATCAATATTGCAGGCATCCCAGACCTCCTATATTTCCTATATTTCCTATAATTTGTATAGGATCCTATAAAACGGGTATATTTCAGGAAAACCTCCTATATTTCCTATAAATTGAATGGAAACCTCCTATATTTCCTATAAATTGAATGTATTGATATTAGAATCGCATAGCTCAACTCGAAATCGCGCGCTGATTGGTTAACGATGCGAGCGATTTAGCGTGAAATCGCCTACTTACACAGGGAGCCCAAGCTTCTTCCTCGGGCCGCGCGGTACAAAATGTAAAAATGCGTTTTGTTTTCACTGGTTTATGCCGCTATGTGATTCAAGGTAAATTCATTGGTTACCTATAATATTTTGCATTTTTTTTTTTTTAAAGTGCCTATAATTTAGAAAAAATTCCTATATTTTTCCTATATTTAGAACTCAAACAGCCTATATTTCCTATCAAATTTTCAAAAAAGTGTCTGGGATGCCTGATAATGTGACTAAATGATAATAAACAAGACCCAGGATAGTGTAAATATCCAAGGGTTAATATGATATCATGTTAATCAAATACTAGTATTACCAAATCAATACTGGTATTACCAAATCAATTACCGGTATTACCAAATCAAATACCGGTATTACCAAATCAATTACTGGTATTACCAAATCAATACAGGTATTACCAAATCAATACCGGTATTACCAAATCAATACCGGTATTACAGTACCAAATCAAAACCGGTATCCCATGACAATGGAGTGAGGAAAATTGCACCACCCCTAATAAATGATATGTCCTTTAGCATCCAAAATAAATGATTTTAACTTCCTTTTTTTTTTAGGAAGTGGAAATTACAGAATTTGACAGAGAAAATTTTAAAATCAAAGCCATTGAGTGAGTAAAGATAATTATACTGGTAATTTGTCTTTATACCCAATATAACGTTATTGTGATATACATTTTACCACATACTGCATGTGCCAATATTGTATTTTGGTTATTTCACAGAAGAGGGGAAGAATTTGATCTTGCCAAGCATCCTCAGGTAACATTTAAATGAATAAACAGATTGACTTCATGGAGGATCAAACTAACTCCCAGTAACAACTCTGTTTTCTCAAGTATTTAGTAAGACAAACACAGTCCTCTTGTGGAGCTGACCATCATCTAATAGGCAGCACAATTTTTCTTTATTTCCAGGGTACAGAGGTGAAAGCAATTACATATGCAAGTATGCAAATTCATGATAATGAAGATAAGCACGAAGTATTTGTAATAATTGACATTTAACATTGAACTATGAAAATTATTCAGGCATGCACACATCTCCAAACTGAAAAAGATTGAAATGGAGTTACTTGTACAAAACACACTTATAGTGATGTTAAACAACTTTAATCAGGCTTATTTACATACATGTGTTATAAAAAGCCAGCAACAGACTATTTAATTAATACAACTGTAAGCCAACAGTCAGTCTGTATACTCACTGCACCTGTAACTCTTAAACTACATGAACATCTAGTAAACAAAGTTTAGGGTAATGAAAACCCAAGCGTTAGAAATCAGAGAAAAATCATGAACATTTTGCACACCAAACACATTAGTGATCAAGAAATAATATATGGATGCATAATTTTTTTACCATACTAAGATAATTATATTTATATTTATCAGTTTTTAGTATCATTTTAATAAAATACCTGTAAGCTTATGTATTTTTAATTTAAGTACAGTGTTTGTTATATTAAAATCCATGGACTAGCTACCATCAATAAGAAGTTTAGGTTAAACTCTCTGTAATAATTTACGTGTGGTTACAGATACCTTCAGCATCTCATGGAAAGAGAAAGAGCTTGAGGCCTCAGCATTCTTAACTGTTATTTTAGCTGTAATTTACCTTTATCTTTAACACAGAATAAAAAACAGATCATTGATCGTAAATTAGATGTTCCAATATTTTATTTCAAAATTCGTTTTAAGTTCGGCGGTGTCTCGGTACTAGATTTCATCTTCGTATTCCATTCGTATCCGGTATTTGGTTTTCCGGACGAATGATAAAGCGCGCGCATATTCTGAAAACCCGCGGGAAAAAAACCCACGTGAGATTACATACAAGATAACAACATGGCGACCTTGTTCTCTTACTTCACTAAAACTCCTAAGAAAGCAGACAAAGCAGAAGGTTCTAAAGAAAATAAAACACCTCCCTCAGCTGCTCAAGGAGTTTCATCGACAAAGAATGGAAAAGCTGGAAAACCTACGCCGTGCGGAATTTCGAATAGCCATTCAAAGGTCTCCACTACCTTGCAGTTAAAGTGTTTTGAGGTCGTCTGGGCAAAAATGGAAGGACATCCGTGGTGGCCTAGCATTATATGCAAACATCCAAGTCAAGATAAATATCTGAACGACAAGAAATACCACGTACAGTTCTTTGGAGAGCCTCCAAGCCGTGGCTGGGTCAACGTAAAGTATGTTATCTATTTACATACAGAATCAGCAAGCCATTTTAGTAATCCCATTTTAGCTTCAGGGTGGTTGAACATGGACAATACTATCGTATAAGCTAACTGAATTGGACAGGACATTATCCTATGATGACATTATAGTCTAAATCGTTTCCTAGTAATTTAGTTTCTGCGTGGATATCAAAAAAACATTTGCTAAATATTTAACATGGAAATATAAATCTAAGCTACTATTATGATTATAATGCTACTTTGCAAACGAAATGACTTCGCAATAAAGTATTCTTGTCCATCTACAGTATTTATTACTAGACCTATAATTATAATAATCATATCCATTTTATTACCAGTTTAGTTTATATATAAGGTTTGTCATTTATTGCCAGGCAAGTGCAGCCATTTGTAAAAGGAGAAAATAAGGGTAACAGTGATCCTACTGTGAAGAAAGCTACTGTTGAGGCAGAAAGGGCCTTGATGATGAATCCAAAGGATAGAAGAGAGCTTATTAGGTGTGTACCTTCAGATGAAGAAGACGACGATGATGAAACTGATAATGACATAATCAATGGAGAGAAAATGGAGGTGGAATGTGGTCCATCAGTTTCTGATGCTGATGATGACATTGTAACTGGAAAAAAGGTGAGAATTAAATAAAGAGATAATGGAAGAAAGTTAACAAAAGTCTAATGTGCTGATATTAATATCTGTATGAAGTAAACTCTTACAAAACATAATATTAAAACATAACACACCAGTGGATTTCATTCCCCTCGGCTGCCAAAGTGAATTAACCAATCAGTGAGCACTTTATGCGTAGCTCGATACTTCCTCGTTCCAGTTCTTCAACTTAAACAGTATATAGCTCCTGCATGAAATGAAATAATTTCAATTCGAGGAAAACTTAACCATATATCTTTCGTAAATAACATATTTTTTACATTGTTGGCGGAAAATCTTTCAGTTTAGCAAAAGATAATTGGAATGACTGGGAAATTTTGATTTTGACAAACAATGCATTTCGCACTTAGAGTTGAAATCGCCTGGTATGTAGCTACGATACACACACTCGTCAAAAACCACAAAACATCCTTTTCAAATTATGAAGACATACATACATATCACAGTGCAAGTGTTTTAAAAAGTCTTCTAAATGTACATTAGCAAAGTTTTTAAAAGGTGTACAAAAGAAGAATTTTTTTTTCATCTACAATTTGTGTGGCACTTCCACTTTTTGTGCTAAGCAACCTCCCATGTGCAAGTATAATATGATGGTACATGCTGAAACATTTACCATTTCTTGATAATCAGGACAAGAGTAAACAACCAAAAAGAAAAGCAGCAATGAAAGGGAGACATCAGAAAAAGAAAAGATATATCATAGAATCAGGATCTGAAGACAGTGGTTCTGGTAAGTGTTATAGGTATATAGGATGTAGTTGATTAATCGAAGACAGTGTTATTCATAGGGTTAGGGTTATAAAGACAAGTTTTGAATGCGGAGGTAAATCTGATAGATATGCAGAGGCTGGGGTATAAAGACAGTGGTTCGTGTAAACCTCAAAGGGGGTAAGCAGTTTTATTGGGAGATATTTTTAGAAGACAGTGTGGTTTACTGTATATCAACCTGCAGATGGATATTTTAGACCTACAGTATAGGGGGTAACTGTTGGGAAGATGTGATTGAACTGCAGCTAAACCTTTATTTTTATGAAGTTGAACCTTCAGATGCTTGAAAGTCAGTGTTTAACAAAAAAGGGCCCTTAAAAAATAATTTTCAGAAATAAAAAAAGCTTTCAGTGTTTATTAAAAAAAACTGTTTTAAAAGATCTGTTTGTTTTTGGGAAAAATCGTTTGTGGGATACCTGTGTTAATTGTTCCAGTCCCTTGCCTATAATGTAAATAAAATGGCCACCAGGTAAGAAATATGTTTGAATATAAAGATATAAACATTTCTTGAATTTAAATCCACAACTTGATATAAGTATATTATGATTATTATTTTTATCTTTTTTTAATTCACAGTATTTTAGAGCTTATTTCCCCTGCTTTCATTTTGTTGTTTCATTTCAAAACAATGCCAACTTGCGGTATTAATTTGAAGTGAACATTGAAGGTTGATTAAAAAAACATACACACTGATATTAGAGGGAGATATAATGGTTAAAACATGAAGAATATGTAAGATGTTGATTTGAAATGTTTTTGACACTTAATAATTGTAATCCATAAATTGAAATAACAATGACATGTGATATTAATTTGAGCAAAATCAGGTACCTAAAACTCAATGTTAAATCACTTATTTTTAATCAACCTGTCTCTGCTGGGCGGTTTACGACATATAATATACCATTTATCATGTTCTTCACATCTGTAGACTACCTGTTGTTCAATAATGTACGTGTTTATTTTTATGTGATTGTTCCGGTTTCCCCCTACTCTAAGGTGTCTTAAACTCCCTCAATAGCTGTATGGAAAGTCTATTTATGTGAATAATCATGACATAAATATGGATTATTACATAGGGATTATTACATAGATCTTTCTCGATTCATGTGCCAACGTGATTTTTAAAACTTAAGGGAAAAAGTTTAAATCTAAGACAAGTTTTTACTCAAATAGAAATGTTTTTCCTCAGAGAAAAAGTGAAGGTATTTTATTATTCAACAGATGAGTTTACACCTGAGAATGAGACAACTGACGACGACACTGTCAGCAGTGGCGTGGAAGAAGAAGAAGATGAACCAATGTCAGAAGATGAAGAAAAATACACGGTACTAGCTAACACATAACTATTTGATCCCTGAGTTACTACCGTAATTAAGGATTATGTCTATACTTACACTTATATGGAATTTAAAAGTTTTCCAATACAAAGTCTTGGATATACAATTTTTATCTGGAAATGAGAGGCACAGCATGCTTGGACCTATAAAAAGTAAGGGGATTCAGTGTTGCATAGTTGGTTAGTGCATGGCCTGATAAGCTGTAGTTAATATAGTTAGTATAATTATATGGTTATAGTTCAAACTATCCATAGTTTGATAGTAAGTAACCGCGCCCACTTGTTTCAACGTGTCTCTGATCCGCGTAACTTTAAATACCTTTAAAGCTGAGCGCTAATGTTTGTCTTAAATATCACTGTCAATTTTGTGGGAAAAGAGGGTAATTAATGCAGGTGGGGTAGAATACTTACTGTTGTTTAAAACCTTACATTATTTTCAATTGAAAATTGAACCAACAAAAGATGTCTCCCTTTGAGCATGTTGTTCACAGGGTTTGTGCTACTCCTTAAATACTTAAATTTGAAATTCATTTTCAAGGGCACTTGGAAAGCCCTTGAAAAAAGAAAAGTTTTTAAAAACTCCTTGATAAAATATATCACTGACAAGAAAATACCAAAATATATTGCAGGAAAATATCAGTATTTATTACAGGAAAACATCAAAATGGCAGTAGAAATAACATAAAAACAATACCTGGGCTTCCTGTGTTTCGTAGTGTTGATGTTGTGCCATTTTGCTTGAAAATGGTCATTTTTGTCCTTGAATTTTAGCCATTTTAGTCATTGAATACTCTTTGAAAACACCTTGAATTATTTATGGGGAATCTAGCATAAACCCTCGGTGTTCAAGCATCAGATTGATGTTAAAAAAAACAACATCTACATGTACAACAATAATAATAACAGCAACTACAATGATGTTTATATGGATATTATTCCGTAAGACAGCCACTATAGAATAATATCCATATAAACATTATTATTATCCTATTAATATCTCAAGAATGGCGAAAAAAAGGTATCTCATTTATGGGACACTAACTTAGGATTTAATTGGGATTTCACTATAAATGAAAGAGAATGGGACGTGTCATACATGCCCTGCCTTCTAGATGGAAAGTTATACTAAAACGGAAATTATTGCATCTGTCCCGAGTGGGAAACATGTATTCCTTTTAGGAAATTAAAACCAATATCATTTATTAAAGTCAAGCCGAAACAGATTTATTTGGAATTAATACCGTAAATAAGAAATTTAGGACTTCCTAAGCACAAAAAAGAATATCTGAAAAACTGGTGTACCTGGACATTAAGTGGAAGATAGTTGTATATACAAAACTACCATAGACACAAGTTTGCACTGGTTTCAATATAGAATTAGAATTATTAATATGTTGCGGCAAGACTTATTATATATTATTATTTACTATGCTTCTATTGTAGAGTTCTAGAAAGCGAAAGAGGGGTTCAACTTCAACTTCACGCCCAAAAAGTAAAAAGCTAATGAATGGTGTTAGTTCTCCACGTACACCATGTAGTAATAAAAACTCTAACAAGACAACATCATCGTCATCACCTTTAGTCATGTTGCCAGCTGCATTGGCTAATAAGGTGTCTAATTCTGCTACCAAGGCTGCCTCCTTGTTATCCAAATTCCAAATGACATCATCACCATCAGCATCAAATGAGAAAAAGACAAACGAAAGTGACCATGTGTTTGCACATGAGAAATTAGAATGGCTCAAGGAAGCAAAGAGAAAGTATGTATATTGTAAACATTATTAAAAAATAAAAAATAATAATTTGGAGGGCTAATCATCCTTCCTTGCAGCATATGCTGAATTACGAAGAACACAGCTCAACGTGGTCGAATTGAAGGCATGTAAAGGCGCACTATGCTGCCACCATACGACTCATGTCTGATCATGGAGCACAGCTAATGTCGAATGAATGCTGGTTTTTGTGGAGGGAGGAAAACTGAAGAACCCGACAACAAATTCAACTCACATATGACAGGAATCGGGAATCAAACCTGGGTCACAGTAGTGAGAGACAAGCATCTCGCCGCTACGCCACCCATGCTTCCCATTAGCGGTTTTAATTTCAATTCGAGACGTAGTACGAAGCTCTAATCCATTTATTATTTATTTATTATATCAACACATTCAATCATTCTGATATATTTCTATTTTTTTTAGAGATAAACATGGTAGACCTATGTCTCACCCTGAATACGACCCCAAGACATTATTGGTACGTACTGTCAATAATGATTATAATGATATTTATTATTTAATAATCACAAATTTTATTCCCTTACATATATATTACCAGGTCCCTGCTTCATATTTGTCATCCAAAGAAGCAACTCCGGTAAGCACTCCAAGCATTCTATGATAAGCTATTATTACTGCTATTATTATTATTATTATTATTACTTACCTCCAATTCAAATGAAGCACGACTACTAAAGATTCCAGACCATGGTTTGCACATTGCTTTTGGGGGACGTCAATCATGTGAAACAATGTAATGTCATGTTTTATTGTGTCGCATGATTGACGTTCCCCAAAAGCATGCAATGTACAACCATGGTCTTGAAACTTTGGTAGTCATTGGGATCGGCAGTAGTATTTACTACCATTCTACTACTAGTTATGTATTTTTAACATTGTTTTATTTGTTGGTATTGCTACCAGGCAATGAGGCAATGGTGGACCCTCAAGACTGACAATTTTGACACAGTTCTGTTTTTCAAGGTATTTGTAATACAAGGTATTCTGCTTGCCAGGCTCAAATGACCACTTAAAATGCCGGTCCTGTCTCTCCACACTTCATTACTAACCAATATTGGAGGGACGTAAAAGAACCACTGAGGATGTAAAGAAACTCTGGCAGTGACTATCCTCAGTGTCTACACCATATTACTAACCATCACTCATGATTGTAAACTGCATGGCTGCAAACTGAGCCTTAAATAACAGTGCACCATTTCACACATGTAAAGCGCCTTAGAATATATCCACATATATAAGTGCGCTACATAAATTCAATATCATTATTATCATTACCATTCATTTTTACAATGTTATGGAACTGTTATTTGCACATAGGTCATCCGTTTGATAATAATTTTTTGAACTAAGTATAATATATACAAATGTACAATATTATGAAAGATAATTTTCCATATTCAGTACATTCTTACCTTTTTATATAATATTACCTTCACAGATAGGCAAATTCTATGAATTATACCACACAGATGCTGCTATTGGAGTCAAGGAACTTAATCTAATATTCATGAAGGTATGACAATGTAAATGTGATTTTGTGTGCATTCACCACAACCAGTGCTGAAATTCCCTTTTTATCTGTAGGGTAACTTTGCTCATGCAGGTTTTCCTGAGATTGCATATGACAGATACTCAGATACTCTTATTCAAAAAGGATATAAGTAAGTATGGACTCTAATGTCTAGGGATACTCCTATAAGCTGTCAAGAAAACATTACAGGGGTGATTCAAACATTTTTAAAGAGGATTTTCAAAAATGGAAAGGAGTTGAATTTTTTCTTTAGTTACCAAAAATGTCAAATTGGGGAGAGGTGTATACCAACTGCACCTCCCCTTCCCCCAAAATATATTATAATGTACAAGTAACTTACTTAGTAAGTGATTTTTTTGTTTTTGATTCTCACTCTTAAAAGGGTTGCAAGAGTAGAACAAACAGAAACACCTGACATGATGAGGGAGAGGTGTAGAAAGGGTAAGTTGATGAAAGTTATTGTCTGAGGTAACATTCTTTTACATTATTTTAATGTAGATATTTATACAAATAATCATATTTCTACAGAACGCACAACTTCCAAATATGATCAAGTGGTGAAAAGAGAGATTTGTGCAGTAACAACCAAAGGTTTGAATGAGTCTTGCATATATTATTTTCTACATATTAGCATTTTTGTTATTTGAATAACTGTTTCGGTTGACTCAAGTTATATACCTACCATACCTGGGTGGGGGGGGGGGGGGGGGTGGGGGGTTTT